>JAODPA010119707.1:0-18271 GCA_025585075.1 Nepenthes mirabilis | reverse complement strand
TATATATATATATCTAAAAGCAATTGACAGTCATTCAGAACTTAGAACTTCAAATGGGGCACAATTCTAATATGTTGTCCAACCGGCCTCAAGGCTCACTTCTAAATAATATCGAGACAAACCATAAGGAGAATGTAAAAACTATCACTTTGAGGAGCAGCACAGAGCTAGAGGAGCCCAACATGAGCAAGCCGAAGCCATACCTCCAAGGAGAAAATGAACAAACTGAAAGCAAAGATGAAAATAAATGTTTTTTCTAATGAGGAAGAGAAGTGTGCCGAACCAAGTTTAACAAAGAAGTAAGGAAGAGAAGCTTTTGCGAGGAAATATGCATCACCAATTCCATTCCCTTCTCCTATTCGAAAGCACAAGCTAGATAAGTAATTTTCAAAATTTCTTGACATTTTTAAAACATGCATATTAACATTACTTTTGCAGATACAATAGAACAAATGCCTAGCTATGTGAAATTGGTGAAGGACATATTTCCAAACAATAGGAAGTTGGTGGATTATGAAACAGTGATGCTAACCGAGGTGTAGTGCATTTTTGCAAAACAAACTACCTCGAAAATTAAAAGATTCATGGAGTTCCTCTATACCTTGAATGATTTGTAATTCATTCTTTTCAAAGGCATAATGTGATCCAGAAGTGAGCATTAATTTTATACCCTTGTCTACTTTTAGGAAATTGGGAATATGAGAAGCAAGGCCGATCACCATATCCCTACAATTGACAAATTGATCCATCAAACATTCTTAAGGTATCATTGAGGATGTCTTGGTCATGGTGGATAAGTTTATCTTCCTAGCTGATTTATTATTCTTGGCATAGAGGAGGACCAGGACATGGCACTTATTCTTAACCGACCATTCTTAGCCTTCAGGAAATCTTCAATTAATGTTTAACAGAAAGATCTGACACTACTTGTTCATAATAAGAAAATTCCCTTCAATGTATTTGAAGCTATGAAAATATCCATCAACTTCAATTGGCTCTTGCTTTTTCATAAATATCGTGATCATGCCGTGATCGAGAATTTCATGATGGATTACCTAAAGGACCCCCTTGAAGCTTGACTACAATAGCCTGAAATATTCATGTTAGGTGTTGAAGAAGACAAACAAAAGGCAATTCGCTATCTTGATGCTTCACCATCATGGCCACACAAACAGACAAATTATTAGGTTCTTCAAGCCAATTGTTTGAATCTTGCCACTCCACAACCCACAAAGCTTGAACTAAAGCAACTACCACCCCACCTTCGATATGCATATTTGAGTGAGTCATCTTCATTCCCCGTCATCATTTCCAATCATGTGAATGAAGTTGTAGAGAAGAAGCTCTTTCGTGTGTTAAGAGAGTATCAGAGTGCTCTCGATGGACTATAGACGACAACAAGGGAATCAGTTCCTTTATTCGCATGCATAAGATATTAATGGAAGAAGCTTACAAGTCATCCACAGAGCACCAAAGAAAGTTGAATCCAAACATGAAGCAAGTGGTACAAGGAGAAGTTTTGAAATTGTATACTAGAATCATTTATCCAATCTTGAATAAAACATGGGTGAGCCCAATATAAATGGTCAAGAAAAAAAGAGGCAACACTATAATTACTGATGACAACAACAAACTCATTCTTGCAAGAATGGTTTCAGGATAGGGAGTATGCATTCATAATAAGAAACTGAACAAGGCAACATGCAAGGATCACTTCCCTTTGTCATTTATTAACCAAATGGTGGAAAAGTTATCCGAACATTATTGTTTTCTTAATGGCTATTCGGGTTACAATCAAACTGTCATAGCTTCAAAAGATCAAGAGAAGACCACTTTCACATGTCTTTATGATACTTTTGCATTTTAAAGAATGCCCTTTAGCCTAGGAATGCACAAACCACTTTCCAAAGGTGCATGATGGCAATATTTTCTGATATAGTGAAGCAGTTCTTAGAGGTATTCATAGAAAATTTTTCCACTTATGGCTCTTTGTTTGGTTGGTGTTTCAATAATTTATAATTGGTGTTGAAAAGATGTGAGGATGTAAACTTAGACTTGCATTGGCAAATGTGTCACTTCATGGTTCACAAAGAGATTATGCTTGGGCATAGAATTTTAGCTAGAGGAATTGAAGTAGATAAGGACAAGGTAGAAGTCATTGAAAAACTACCTCCACAAAATTCATTGAAGGCCGCAAGAAGCTTCTTAGAGCATGCAAGTTTTTATCAAATATTTATCCAAGCCTCCTCAGAGATCACCAAGCTACTTGCACACTGCTAGTTAAAGAGGCTTACTTTTAATTTTAAAAATAAATATTTGGAGGCATTAAACACTTTGAAGGAGAAGCTAATCTTGGCACCCATCATTATTGCTGCAAACTGGAACCTACCATTTGAATTGATGTGCAATCCTAGTGACTATGTTGTGGGGACTGTTTTGGGGCAGAGATGAGACAAAAAGCTATGTGAGATCTACTATGTAAGCTGAACTCTTAACAATGTACAATAAAATTATGCCACAGTGGAAAAGGAGCTTCTTGCAATGGTGTTTGCTTTTGACAAGTTTCGGTCTTACCTATTTGTTTTTGACAAGTTTCAATCTGACCTTAGTTAAGGTGATTGCCTACATAGATCATTCGTCCTTGAAATATTTGCTTAAGAAGAAAGATTCCAAATCGGGACTCATCAGATGGGTTCTTCTTTTACAAGAATATGATTTAAAGATTCGAGATAAGAAGGGAACCAAAAAGGTCATGACCAACCACCTCTCAAGATTGGAAAACAATGACATGTCAAATGGCAGGATTCCATAAATTAAGTGTTTCTTGATGAGCACCTATTTGCACTTGCCACAACAAAAGAAACATGGTATTCCAATTTTATGAACTTCTTAGCAAGTAACATCCCTCATCTTGACTTTTCCCTGCAGTAAAAGAAATAGTTTCCATCCAAAGTTAAGCACTATGCTTGGGAGGAACAATTCTCATAAATGTGGGGTGCTGATCAAAAAATAAGATGTGAGCATGAAGAGGAAATGGAGTATATTCTTCAGCATTGCCACTCATCCAATTATGGAGATCACTTTGGTGCTACAAAAACTACAGCAAAGATATTGCAATCTAGTTTTTATTGGCTGACCCTATTCAAGGATGTATATACTCTTGTTTCCACATGTGATCAATGTCAAAGAAGTGGTAACATCTCCCAAAGAAGTAAAATGTCATTTAAATCATATTAGAGGTGGAGTTTTTTGATGTTTGGGGCACTAATTTTATGGGACCATTCCCACCATCTTATAGAAACCAACAAATCATGGTGGTCATCAATGATCTGTCTAAACGGATGGAAGCCATGGCTTTGCCCACTAGTGATGCCAAAGTTATGGTAAAGTTCATTAAGAGTCAAATCTTTACAAGGTTTGGCACGCAGCAATCATAAGTGATGGAGGTATATAATTTCTCAATCATCAATTTGTTACCCTCTTAAAAAAATATGGTGTAACGCATCGAGTTGCTACGACATAAACAAGCGCCCAAGTGAAGATTTCTAATCGAGAATTGAACCAGACTTTAGAGAAGATTGTGAGTTTTTTGGGAAAGAACTAGTCCTTGAAACCGGATAATGCAAAATAGGCCTACCGCATCGCATTCAAAACTCCACTTGGTATGTCCCCTTATCAACTTGTATTTGGCAAGGCAGGTCACTTACCGGTGGAATTGGAGCACAAAGCTTATTAGGCAATGAAATTGTTGAACTTTGATATGACTACTAGGAGAGGGTGATCCTACTAATGAGTTAGATGATCTAAGAAGGCAAGCTTACGAGAATGTGTATATCTACAAGGAGAAAAAAGAAATGGCATGACAAACACATCCTCCAATAATTCAAGCCAAGATTACACAATAGGAAGGAAGATAAGTGAGATAGAGGGCTTAAATAAGCAAAGAAGGTTATCCAGCTTTAACAAGAAATGATCGGAGTAAATGGGGGTTTGATCAATTAGCAAACAGATCAACAAATATAGAACAGCAGCAGTAGAAGAACAAGTATTGTAGAGTCATTGAGGGATGTGCTAAGCAGAAAATCAGTTGAGTGCATCAAATGATCAAGAAACTAATCAACAGACTGGTGCCTAAGTAATCGGCAAGTCCAGTTACTATGTTAGCTAATTTGCAGTTTCAAACTCATATTGCTGTAATTAAAGTGTTAGGCGCCAAAAGTAGTTGTAATGATAGTTGAGTAGTGTGCAACGTAAGCAACACTGGTTAAAAGATTGTAACTAGTATAAAGGAGCAGTAGAAATAGATGCAAAATAGATTGGATTTGTAATATGTAGTGAATTCTTGAATACTTCTTTGGAATCATATCAGTAGCCAATTGTCTCTATTTCTTTTGCCTTTTCCCTTTTCAGTTTCTCCCTCCATTCTTCCTTTCTCGAACTCCCTCTTGATCACACCCCTTGTACCAAGGATTACTACTTTGCCACAAAATGGTATCAGATTTACTCCTCTTTCCATCAATCAACACCTTCTGTTACCATGACTTTGAAGAAACAAAACCATGGACAACCAACTTAAACATACTCACTTAAACACTTCAAGAAGCACAAAAGGAGCAAGAAATATGGCAGCAACAAGCCATGGATGAAAGATTCAGCATGATGGATCACAAGATGGATGCCTTCAGGGCTGACATCAGGCAATTAAAGCTCATTAAGCCAACTGCCACATCTGCAAGTCCACCATTTTCCATGTCATGACCCTGGACCAAAAGCAAGCAATAATTGATGACAATGATTTAAAACTGCGAGTTAAATCCCTAGCCATAAAGGAATACAATACCGAATACAGGTTAGACCTAACAAAAGTCAAAATACCATCAATAATCATAACAATAGGATCACTCCGAAATATCTGTCCGAACTCTTAAATATTGACCATAACCTACTACATAAATTGTAATAAAAACGACAATCCAATCACCACAAACTCAAAACGTCAATCCTACATAAGACATATAATACTACAATCCCAATATTAAAGCAATCTAAGAGAAGTCTCCACCATAATACAACACACAGTCATCAACATATACGTAATCTCCTCAAACAAATCCAAAATACAAACTATCTCAAATGAAAATCTAATATAATAAGACATAACTATCAATCTCCTAAATATCCTTGTCCAAACTCTCCACAAGCAATCTATAATCCTCTAATCTGAAAAAGGTTAAAAACAGTAAAATCATAAGCCAAATACTCAACAAATATCAGTGTCTATATAACGAAACAAACATGCACATAAATCATAACGAAGAAGCGAAAACAATAAAATGTGTGCAAAACCCATTGTGTCAAATGTTTCGATATCAAATATCCGAATCCATCAAATATCCAAATACAATTTCATACGGAAAATTCATAATCTGATCAAATAGTCCGAATGTACGAAATCGTCCAAAAGTTCGACATCAAAAATCTAAAAACTCGAAGTCCAAAATCCAAACCAAATCCAAATAAATTCGAATAATGACCAAAGCCTGCAAATCTCAAAAGTCAAATATCTCAACATCACATCGGATGAAGGTAAACATCAAAAATTCAAGCATACTTAAATTTGAGATCAATCAACCAAAAGGCTGACAGTAAAGAAGGGTTATATGTATTCCCAATAACTTTAGGACAAATCACAACTATTTAAACCCATAGACGAGTTGTCTACCTATAACATCTTATAAATGGGATCAAATGCGACTTTATTTTGTCATCCATGGATGATAAGCGCAATCCTCAAATCTGTCTAAATATACAAGGATATTCAAAATTATTAGTTCTGATTAGATCCTTACAATGGTTCCAACAAAATACCAAATCGGGGAGCTCTATAACAAATGTTCAAAACTTTTCCTCCCTGACAAAAAAGTTCAAAATTTTCACTCCGAGGAAGCCCAAATACAAAACGTTTTATCCTACAAAAAAGTACAAATATTGAAACAAATAACAAAAAAAGTCCAACTCGAAGCACATGCATAGACTATTATATATAAAGCTCAAATGTAGATTTTCAAGACTTTTCATTTCACGAATATTAATGTATATAAACATTATCCTTCAAATATTTGCTCATTTTATACAAAACAAACAAACTTCTCAAAAGTTTGATAAAACCAAAGCAAAACCTCAAAAACTAGTAAAACTACATGCATGTACACATATTCAAAGGGAAGTAAAAGTTGACGTGCATGTAAAGTAAATCACCAAACATAAGCAAAACTATAGGGAATCTAAAATGGGCTAAAGATTAGGACTAAGAATACTTGTCTTAACCTTTAAATTTGACAAATCTAACAAAATAATGCTTCAAACCACCTCTATTCTCTTCCTCTCTCTTCTTTCTCTTCTCCTTCTCTCTCCTTTCTCTTCTTTCCTGCAAAAAATGCCTGAAAACAGTGTTAACATTGCTTATATAAACGAACTAGCACACAAGCGCCGGTCAAGGACGCATCAGGTGCCACTCAAATCCTCGGGTATGTATGAGTGGCGCATCAGATGCAAGCAATCTATCAAAATTATAGGGGAGTACTTTAGGTTCCACACATTCTACCCAAAACACGCATATGCGTCCTTAAAGTGCTCCTCGAGCGTACACATTCTGCTTAAAATACGCATGAATGTGTAACAGGTGCACATCAAGTGCCAGGCTTGAAGCCCTTAACCAATATCCAACTAAATTTTAATTGTATAATTATTTTCTAAATTAACCCATAATAAATTGATAATACCAAAATTAATAATTAGGAACCAAGCGTTACAGTCCAATTCACCCCAGCAGGTAATCTCGACTTATCCTATCATGACTCCAATACCTCAACCAAAACCTCCAACCTTTTCCATCAACAAACTTGACTCTCCTTTTGATGGCCAAAACACTAGATCTTAGATCTTTTGTTGCCAAAGTATTTTAGTTCTATGAAATTCCTCCTCTTCAAAAAATTAAAATTTCTTTTGTCTATCTAGAAGGCAGGGCAGCAATTTGGTTTAAAGGCTATTCAACTAATATGCTCCATAACTCTTGGGAAATCCTTACAAATGACTTGTGCACCCATTTTAGTGACAAATCATTTGTTGACATTATAGAAGAATTCAACAAGTTAAACAAACTTCTTCATTAAAACTTTACCAAGAACAGCTTGAAGAGTTGAGTGCCTTGATGTTACAGCAAAATCATAGCCTATTAGATGCATATTTTGTGTTCCAGCTTCCTTAGTGGCCTTAAAGACAAACTTAGATACATAGTCAAATTCCTAACCCATCTTCTTTTTCTCATGCGGTCAAACTAGCCTCCCTATAAGAACAAGCTCTTAAAGCCATACACAAGAAAACCAAAACCGCATAGAAACACTCCTCTAGAAACTTTGCTCCTGTTGAAAACCATACTGCTCCTACCAAACAAATGCTGTTGTACCTCATCAGTAATCATCAGACCAAAAACAGGCCTTGGGCTTATGCCATAGATGTAATGAAAAGTTTTGTCCAGGACACAAGTGCACAAGTAGACAATATAATGCTATTATCACTGACTCAGAGGATAGAATAGAGGAACACAACTACAGGCCATTACTGATAAAGAAATTTCAATACATGCTCTTTCTGTCCACCATTCTATAATACAATCAAGGTCAGGGGTCTTACTCATAATCAACCTCTCTATATTTCGGTTGACAGTAGGAGTGCGTGTAACTTCTTGGATCCTAACATTGTGGCAGCCCCCAAATTCCAAACCATAAGCAACATTCCACTCAATGTAACAATGGCCAATGGCAACAAAATGATCAGCGACTCCCAATTCCACTGCTTTCCTTAGTCAATGCATGGGCATAATTTCCAAGCTGATTTAAGATTGCTACAATTGAGAAGATATGACATTGTATTAGGAGTGAATTAATTGAGCCAATGACTTCACCAAACTTACCATATCTGTCAAATATCAAGGCAAAAAACTTGACCTTCATGGCACAACTGAGAATGCTTCCTTGGCAAGTATTTCAGGTAAGACACTATAGAAATGGGTCTAATCCAGTCAAGGTTTTTGTCATGTAAACACAGATTAATGCATATTAAGTGGCTTACATGGAAGATCAATGGAGTATAAAAGGACAGCAGCTAATAAAGACATGGAGATCAGTTGACAGAACAAAGGAAACAAGACTTTGCATAAGCAAACAGAGGAAGCAGCCAGGTAGCCATTTAAATGTATCAGTTGCAGCCAAATTAACAGCTTGTAAACAACCTTGGCAACAACCTAATATTATAAACTGAATTCTGTTAATTAGCAATAGTTCTTAGCTAGCAGTAGTTGGCAGCATAACGTGTATTAGTGCTGCAAGATTGTGTAGTGTTCAGTAGTATGATTGAATGCCAAGTTACTGAACAGTCTGCTTTCAAGGAATCAGATTTGTGCTCTCTAAACTCTCCTTCTGTTTTGCCTTTTCTTTCTTTCTCATTCTCCCTCCTTTCTCCTTCTCAGTCTCATTTCTTGATCCAATTAACTTTCAATTAGTAGTAAAGGAGAAACTACCACTCTTCCACTGCAAATTGGTATCTGATTCATAGTTCCTATTCCGTTTCACAACATCCATAACAATTAAACACATGTTCATCCACAAGAACAATCTTTTGTCATGATGAACAAGAAGACATCAGTAGAAGATCAACTCAAGTAGCTTCACATTGAGTTGCAAGAAGATTATAAAGATAAGGTCCAAGCCCATCATCGGTCCATGGACAACAAAATCAACAATGTTGACACCAAGATGGAAGCATTTATGTATGAAATTAGAAAATTAATGCAACAAAAAACAAGCCCCGGCTCTTTGATTCAAACACAAGAACTATCACCACAACATATATTGTCTCACCAAATCCATAACTCAGTACCTCCCCAATTCCAACTCTTGACATTACACACAAACCACAACCAAATTTTCATCAACCTAAACTTGATTTTCCTACCTTTGATGAGCATGATATAAGATCATGGATCTTTACATGCCAAAAGTATTTCCGTTTCAATCAAATTCCATTTTACCAAATGATTGAAATAGCTTCTGTATACTTGGAGGGCAGAGCAGTAATTTGGTTCCGATGCTATATCACAACAATGTCGCACAATTCTTGGAAAACTTTTACTATTGATACTTATGTAAGATTTGGAGACAAATCTTTTGCAGACATAGTTGGGCAGTTCAACAAGTTACAACAAACTGGGTTCTTGGAATATTATCAAGATCAATTTGAATTAACTCCTAGCCTTAATGTTACAACAGAAACATGGATTATTTGATGTATATTTCGTCTCAAGTTTTTTAAGTGGTCTCAAAGAGCCGAGATATATGGTAAAATTGCTCAATCCCAGTTCACCACCTCATGCTTTTTAGCTAGCTTCCTTGCAAGAACAAGCAACAAAGCTTTAAACAAGAAACACAAATCATCTTATAACCCAAACTACAAGGACAACCCTTATCCTGACATCATGAATTCCTTCAACAAACCACAAATTCCCAAACTAGATAACCACCTTCACCCTACAATAACTCCAGAACAAAAGCGTGTCTTAATAAATGTAGTGAAAAAATTTTCCCTAGCCATAGATGTAACATCCAACAATGCAATACTATTTCCACTAGCCAAGAAGATAGAGAGGCAAAAGATGCTAATAAGACACCCATTGACAATGAGGAGTCTGAAATTTTTGTCCATGCCCTTTCAATACGGCCATCCAGCAACATCATCAAAATCAAAGATTCCAGCCATAATAAGTATATCTCCATCCTCATCGACAATGAAAGCACACAAAGCTTTTTGGATCCCAAAATTGTGCCTATCATTAAGGAACGAATAATTCTAACCTCACCTCTACAGGTGGCAGTGGCAAATGGGAACAAATGGTGAGTGATGCTCAATGTTATCAATTTACTTGAAAGATGCTAGGCCGTCCATTCTAAGCAGATTTCAGAATCCTGCATTTGGGTTGTTATGACATGGTTCTTGGTGTGTATTAGTTAAGCTAATACAACCCCTTTTTTTTTTATTTCTCCAAACTGTTCATTTCATTCAACCACCACTACAAATAGATTGAACTTCATTGGAACACTGAGAATGCTTCTTTGGCAAGCAATTCTAGGAAGAAACAACAAAGATGGATTCAATTAGGATAATGTTTTCTAGATATCGTTTTCACCATCAATGACAACACCCCTCAGGTAACTCACCATCCTACCATCAAACAAATTCTTAATTCTTTCAGTGAAATTTTTAGTATTCCCACCCAATTACTGCCACAAAGATCTCATGACTGCCATATACCCTTAATTCCATCAGCAGCACCAGTTAATTTGCGACCATATAGGTTTAACCACATTTTAAAGAATGAAATTGAAAAACAAATTGAAGAGATACTTAGCACAACAGTGATACAACCAAGCAACAGTCCATTTTTCTTGCCTATGCTTTTTGTTAAGAAAAAAGATGGTCCCTAGCATTTTTGCATATATTATAGACAGTTAACCAACTTAACCATCAAAAACAAATTTCCCATTCCAATCATAGAAGATTTGTTAAATGAATCGAATGGAGCTTCCTTTTTCTCCAAAATAAACTTCAGATTTGGCAACCATCAAATTTTATGAATCTCTTGGAGATTCATAAAATAGCTTTCAAAACTCACCATGGCCATTATGAAATAGCAGTCATGCCTTTCAGTCTCACAAATGTGCCTGCTAGATTTTAATCACTCATGAATACCATCTTTTGACTTCAACTTAGAAAACTTATTTTCATTTCCTTTGATGATATACTGATTTACAACCCCAACTTTGTCTCAAGTACTATCCATACTCTGGCAACAAACATTTTGCTAGAATGCCTAAATGTTCTTTTGGGCAACAACAAATTGAGTATTTGGGTTATATCATCTTGGGCAAAGGAGTCACTACCAACCAGCCCAAAGTGTCAACAATGCCGAACAAGTCAGTACCGACTTCCACCAAAGCTATTTGTGGATTCTTGGGGCTCATAGGTTATCACAGGAGATTCATCAAGTCCTATGCTATCATTGCTAAGCCATTAACTGCCATACTCAAGCTGCCAAAGTTCCAGTGGACAGAAGAATCCATGGGTGCTTTACATGCTCCAGTTCTGCCTCTACCTAATTTCAGTACCACATTTACAATAGAGACAAATACATCTAATATAGGTAAGCGAGTTGTTCTACATCAAAATTGCTGTACCATTGCATTTATCAGCGAGCCCTTTGGCCTAAAAAACTAGGGTCTACCACCATATGAAAGAGAACTTCCAGCCATTTGTTTATTGTCAACAAATGGAACCACTTACAACAACATTAGCCCCTCATTACCAAAACAGACCAAGAAATTACAAAATTCAGTATAAAGGTGTATGAAAAACATCATGACAGATGCACTGTCCAAACAATTTAAAGAATCCGAAATGTGTACCATTTCAACAATTGTTCCTCAATAAGGTCAATGGCAGTTGCCATGGGGATCCAATGGCTTCTTCCCTACAAGCTGCTCTACAAATCAACCAAGAGGAATGTCTACAATTTCATTTCATAGCTTAACTCATCAAATATCACAACAGATTATACGTTTGTTCTAGTATAGACGTTGGAACTTGTTTACTCACTACTCTCATACTTCTCCAATTGGGGGGATCAATCTTGGCAACTTACAAAAGAGCACATCAATCTGCTAGCCTGGTTCACATAAGCAAGCAACACAATTGGCAAGTTCTTTTGAAATTTGCCAACTTAATAAAATTGATAAACAACCTTACCTTGGCGTCCTACAAGCCAATCTTACTCCATCACAAGCATGGTCCATTATTACAACAGCCTTCATACAATGACTACCACCTCCAAATAAAAAAGACACAATATTGTTCATTGTTGACAAATTCACAAAGTATGCTAACTTCCTTACTCTCAACATCCATTCAATGCATCTAAGGTTGAACAACTTTTCCATAACAATATAGTCAAACTACATGGTCAATCTTCATCTATCATTCCTGATAGAGACAATTTTCATAAGTCTCTTATAGACAAACCTTTTCAATCAAATAGGCAAAAAACTCCACCTTTCCACAGCTTACCACGTTCAAACTAATGGCCAAACTGAGAGAATTAACCAAATATTAGAATGTTACCTCAGCCACATTACAAGCAATAAACAATCAATTGGTATCATTGCCTACTCTTGGCTGAATAGTGTTACAACTCTTCATTCCACGATGCTATCCAAACGTCCCCATTTCAAGCTCTATATGGATATTGACCACCTCATTTACCATGGACCAACCTCAAGATACACCAGTTGCATCCGTATATTCCTTCCTTCAAAATAGACTTGCCCTCAATCAATTTATCAAAGAACATTTGCAACTTGCATAGAACTACATGAAGCATTTTGCTGAGATACACATATTAGATAGGACCTTTGTTGTGAGTGATTTGGTGTATCTTAAGTTGCAACTTTATAGACAAACTCCGGCGTCTACACGGAAGAAACTTATGGCATGTTTGGTTTGTGAAAATAAAAATTCTATTCCCACCTTATTCTCAATGGAATATTTATTCCATTGTTTGGTTGCATTTTAACATGAAATAAATATTCCCAAAGGAATATTTATTCCTGGATCTCAGGGAATAAAAAATATCACGTTTTGTTAGGTATTTTCTACTTCCACATATGAGGGAATAACTATTCCCGCATCCCATATCCTTTTCTCTCCGGCAGCTGCCTCGTGTTCTTTTCTTTCCCTGCAAAACCCTGCTTCCCTGCAAAGCTGATGCGCCGTAGTAGAGCAAATTTAAGTTATTTGTGACTTGCGAAAGAGGAAGAGAGAGAAAGAGAGAGAGTCGATCGAAATCAGAGGATAAAACACGATTTTTATGGGAAATCTTGTTAATAGTGGAGAGGATCAAAAATACCAGAGGTTGCTGTGGCCGGTGCCGTCGTGCAGTGCCGATTTACCATTGGGCTCTATTTTGAAGGAGAGATTGGGGCAACAGCAGGGCAGGAAAAAGGAGGAAGAAGGAAGAAAAGAAAAGAAGAGAAGGTTCGGGAAGAGGAAAGAATGAGGAGAGAGAGTGTGTGGGATTATATATTTATATGAAATATTCAAAAAAAAAAGAAAACCTTTTTCCTTAAATAAGAGCAAAAAAATCATTATGACAATTTTTCACATTATTTCTCATACTATTTTACATATCAAATATTGAAATACTAATTCCCAACTTATTCTATTTTAGTAACCAAATATAGGAATAGAAATTCCCAACTCTATTCCCATTTTATTCTATTCCCTGAGAATAATTATTTCATTCTCACATTGTTCTATCCCAATAACTAAACGTGCCATTAAGTTAGCATTCAAGTACTATGGACCATTACCTATGGAGGTTAAAGTGGGCCAGGTTGCTTATAAACTCACTCTGCCACCATACTGCAAGATCCACCCAGCATTCCATATCTCTCTATTGAAGAAGCACATTGGCAGCTAACATAAGATTCAGCAGCAACTAAAATTATTATCAGATCAAGACTTGTTTGTCATTGCACCACTGAAAGTTGTCTTCCAGACCATTACTAGAGACTCTCTCCAAGTAGTGGTTAATTCAGTGGACCAGTCTAGGTGTAACAGATGCAACTCGGGAAGATTCTACATTCATCACAAAGCAATTTCCATCATTCAATCCTTGAGGACAATGATGTGTTCCACAAGACAGTTGTTGCCGTGTAAACAACAGATCAATGCATATTAAGTAGCTTACACAGCAGATCAGTGGAGTGTAAAGGACAACATCTAATAAAGATATAGGGATCAGTTGGAATAACAAAGGAATCAAGACTCTGCATCAGCAAACAGAGGAAGCAGCGAGGTAACCATCTGACATATTGGTTACAGCCAAATTAACAGCTACTAAACAACCTTGGCAATAAACTAATATTGTAAACAGAAATCAGTTAATTAGGAGTGGTTCTTCACTAGCAGTGGTTGGCAGCAGAACGTGTATAAGTGCTGTAAGAATGCATAGTGTTTAGTAGTGTGATTGAATGCCACGTTTATGAACAGTCTGCTTTTGAGGAATAAGTTTTGTGCTCTCTAAAATCTCCTCCTGTGTTGCCTTTTCTTTCTCTCTCATTCTCCCTCCTTCTCAACCTTATTTCCTGATCCTATTACCTTTCAGTAAGTATTAAAGGAGTAACTCTCACTCTTTCGCTATGGTTTCATCGCTCAATTCTTTTCACTCAGCACAAACAATTCTTGATTATTACATTATCTGGATATTCAAAGCATTCTCCATTCCTTCAATGACGTATTTGACATTCCAAACGAACTTCACCACAAAGAAACTGTGATAATCACATTCCCTTAGTAAATAACGCACGACCAATTGATTTGAGGCCTTGCAGATATAACCATGTTCAAAAAGATAAAATAGAAAACCAAGGAAATGCTGAAAACTTCGATAATTCAACCAAGTACAAGCCCTTTTTCCTCTCCAATATTATTAACCAAAAAGAAAGATGCTTCTTAGCACTTTTGTATTGATTATAGACACCTTAACAATTTAACAATCAAGAACAAATTTCCCTATTCCAATTATTGAAGATTTGCTGGATGAACTACATGGTTCCTTTAAAAAAAAAAAAAGCAAGACCTGAGATCTTGCTACCATCATCACATTAGAATGCATCCTTTGGACATTCACAAGTAAGTCTTTTGTACACATCAAGGCCATTATAAATCTGTAGCTATGTCATTTGGTTTAACTAATGCAACAGCCACTTTTCAATCACTTATGAATGACATTTTCTAACAACAAAACAGAAAACTTGTATTGGTTTTCTTTGTTGATATATTGGTTTATAGCCCCACTTGGGAAATACATTCACTTCACTTATCTTAAGTACTTGAAGTGCTACAAGATCATCAACGTTTTGCCAAATTGTCTAAGTGCTCTTTTGGACAACAAGTAGAGTACTTGAGACACATCATTACAAAAATGGGTGTAGCCACAGATCTAAACAAGGTTGCAGCTATGACTAATTGGCCAAGACCTACAAGCACCAAAGCTGCTAGAGGATTCTTGGAAAACTTATAGGTTGTTATAGGAAATTCATATCAAGCTATGGTCTCATTGTCAACCATTAATAACGCTTTTCACTCAACATAAGTTATAATGGACTAGTGAGGCAGCATCAGCTTTCCAAGCTCTCAAATTAGTTATGATCAAAGCTCTTGTTTTAGCACTTCCAAATTTTCAAGACATTTTTATCATAGAAGTTGATGCTTCTAATTCGAGCACGGGGCTTGTACTACAATAGAAGGGCAAGCCTATTGCTTTCATTAGCAAGCCCTTTGGTCCAAGAAATCAAGGAATACCAGCATAGGAGAGGAAGCTATTGGCTATGAGGTTTGCTGTCACAAAATGGAGACATTTCTCACAGCATCAACCTTTCATTATTAGAACTGATCAAGAGAGCCTCAAGCATCTATTAAAACATAAATTTACTTCAGTTTTGTTGCACAAGATTCTCACAAAACTCGTAGGATTGCAATATACTAGACAATACAAGAAAGGCGTGCAGAACATTGTTGTTGATGCCCTGTCCACGTAGTTTCAGTCAGCAGATTTCTATAGCTCTTCATGTGTCATTCCACAATGGCTGCAAGAAGTGGAAGAGTTATCGATAAGACAATTTGGCAACTTCACTAAAAACTTCTTTTGATGGATCCAAACAACAGGCACCCTTTCAGCTCAGAGCTGGTATTTTGAATAAGTATAACAAAATATACATTGAAACTGCAACTGATTTAAGGACCAAGCTTATCTCAATACTTCATGATTCTCCAATAAGAGGTCATTCGAGTATTGTGGCAGCTCACAAAAGAGTGCATCATCTATTCTATTGGCTAGGCTTACATCAGCAAGTGATTTAATTAATACATAATTGTGACATGCCAACAAAACAAATTTAAAAGAACACCATACCTTGGCCTCCTTCCACCGTTACCCATATCATCTCAATCTTGGGCTCTGATTACCATGGATTTTATTTAACACCTTCCAACCTCACAAGGTAAGGATACAATATTGGTAGTTGGGGACAAATTTACCAAATATGAACACTTCCTTATCCTAAAACATCTCTTCACTATAGTAACTGTGGCACACATCTTAGAGAATATTGTCAAAATACATGGCTTACTTCTACAACAATATCAAATAGGGGCAAAATATTCACAAGTAATTTTTGGCAATCCTTTTTTAAAGCATTAAGAATAAAAATTCACCTATCCACAATCTATCAATCTCAAACTAATGGTCAGTCCGAAAGGATTAGAAGAATACCTGAGATTTATAACAAGCCACAAACCACATAATTGGTTGTCTTGCCTTCCTCTAGCTAAAGGAGGCACAATTCTACCTATCACAAGGCCCTAAAAACGCCACCCTTTCAAGCACTCTATGGCTACTTACCTCCTCATTTACTTATGGATTATCCTAGTGACACTCCCATTGCTTCAGTCCAAACATATCTACCAAATAGAACTTCCTCAAACCAATTCATCAAAGAACAATTGCATATGTCACAAAATCGTATGAAATCACTTGCTAACAAACACAGGTCAGATTGATCATCTAAAGTACGACACATGGTATATCTCAAGTTGTAGCCTTATAGGCAAACTTCTATGGTCCCAAGAAGTCCTTGAAATTGGCTTCTAAATACTATGGTCCTTTTCTAGTTGAAGCCAAGATTGGCAGTGTAGCATATAGGTTGACATTACCTTTATAATGCAACATTCATCCAGTCTTCCATATCATTATTCAAAAAGCACATTGGACATCATCATCAACCACAATCAACTCTACCTCTACTCGCTAACCAATAATAGTTTGCAACAGAACCATTGAAAATTTTGGCCACCAGAATGGTGGATAGAGATTACTTTTATGTTCAGCAATGGCTCATTCAATGGACCAATATGGAAATTTCTAAGGTATCAACAAACAATTTCCCTCTTCCATTCTTGAGGACAAGAATGTAGTGAAGGGGAGAGTATTTGTTACATAAAGATGTGGACATGATAAGATGACATGGCAGGAAGGAAGATAAATGAGATAGAGAGCTTATATCAACAAAGAAGCTTATCCAACTTAAACAAATAATTACCAGCGCAGATGGGATTTGATCAGTAAATAAACAAAACACTAGCAGCAGCATAACATGTATTGCACAGTAGTTAAGGTTGTGCCAAGCAGCAGATCAGTTGATTGAGTGCATTAGAAGGTCAAGAAACTAATCAACAGAGCGTCGCCTAAGTAATCAGCAAGTTCAGTTACTATGTTAGTTAATTTGCAGTAACAGACATAATACTGTTGCAACTAGATATCTTTAGGGGCCAAAAGTAGTTGTACTGATAGTTGTGTAGTGTTCAGGGTAAGCTACATTAATTAACAAATTGTAACTAGTATAAAAGAGGAGTAGAACCATGGTAAATTGGATATGTAATGTGTAGTGAATTCCTGAATGCGTTTTTTGAATCATATCAGTAGCCAATTATCTCTATTTCTTTTGCCTTTTCCCCTTAATTTCTCCCTCCAATCTTCCTTTCTCAAACTCCCTTTCTTGATCACACCCCTTGTACCAAGAATTACTGCTTCTTTGCTACAAAAATGACGTCCTCCTCTACAATTCAAGACTAAGATTATTCTCTGGAAAGTGAAGATCAAGATGGTCGTGCCCAATTGTGGTGGTTCACATCTTTCCTCATGGTGCAGTGGAAATTAGAAAGGGTGATCAAGAAAGCTTCAAGGTCAACTGACGACAACTCAAACATTAAATATATGGTGACCTTGACTATCAAGAGGTATCCATACAATTGGAAGATAGAGCACCTCATTGAATATAGCTACATATTATAACAAAGCGCTTCGAGGCAACCCAATTTCTTAGTTTTTTTTTTTTTTCCATTTTATTTTGTTATTAACTTCTATTTTCTACTAATAGTGGTTTGTTTGTTTTACCCAGGACTGTAATCAAGTTTGGGGATGGAAGAAAGTACAAGGACTATGATGCTCCAGCATTCATACTTTGCACACACTCAGGGGAGTCTTTTATACCTTTACACTTCTTTATATATTTCCAAATTGAGGATAATGTTGCATTCGAGTTTA
>JAODPA010119696.1:0-41924 GCA_025585075.1 Nepenthes mirabilis | reverse complement strand
TATATATATAAGATAAATTGCAGAAGGGTGACTCATCATGATACTGCAGAATTGGCTCATTGTTTGGAGACTAGTAATCTAGCTGACCTATAATTTGAATTGTAATTGGTTCACTTGGTCAGACAAGGATGAAGAACCACAGAAAATTTCTTTTTTGATAGTAAGAAAGTAAAAATTGTATTCAACGGAAGTGACACCCAAGTACCAAAAAGCCAAGCCAAACCTAAAACAAGTCTTTGCGTATATCCCAAAAAAATTAGAACCACAAAAACCAGGAGACACCTCACAACAATAAACGATTCTCCCAACAATGGGGAAAAAAAAAATAAAGACAAAAAACCTTGGGATAGACTAGTATACAAAGCTTCCGCATTGCAAGCTTTGGGGAATGTCAAACATATACAACCTTACTAGTGCAATGGAAAATGGTGGCTGCCATGTGTCCTTCATGTTAGAACAAAATAATCTTGTCATTGCATTAAGGTTGACCCTCCAAAGACCAAAAATCCATTGAAACAAACAAATAAAGTCAAAGCATCAGTTGATCTAATTGATGTACTATTCAATCCTTTTAATTCCCGTTTCTTTCCTTCCACTCTAAGAAACACAGTTCTTAGAATTTATAGTATTCATTTTTTCCAACCCCCTTGCCTCAGTTGCCTCAAAAACATTCATCACCATGTCTTCAATTCCTTCAAAGGATAGACCCAAAAACTAGCTAGGTCCCACAATTCTCACAACACAACTTCGGAAATATTTTTTTCCCTGAATTTCATGAATTCACTTTTGACCCATTAAAATGGGCATCAAATCTATCTGAGATAGGAGCCCTTGATCACCAAATCTTTGAACAAACCTGAAGTCAAATTGTTGTCCCAGAAACTCATGTTGCTCCCTAACATACAAAACCTTCACACAAGAAGTCCCTTCCCCAAGAACTAACTTTGAACGTAGAGCAACAAAATCCAACAGAGTTTCTTTAACACATTCAATAACGAATTGAAAGTTTCTGATTAGAATGCCCTCATCACACACCAAAAGACATGGTCATCATTGGACCAACCACAGTCTATGAAGTCATACTCCTATTGATGGAGGTTTATCTGGGTGATCCATTGTCCATGTACCCGGTTAATGTTCATCATGGACGAATGACACACTGATGCTTCTTGGAAGATAGCAATACAATGATGATGCCATGGAAAAATGAGTATTGATGATGGATTTGATGACAATAGTATAAACCACGTATCCATGGTTAATGCCCTATTTAATCACAACTAGGAACCATACATCCATATTATCTAAGTAGATAACATTTGTATTTACTTATAGAGTGGCATGTTAATGAGTTAAGAAAATCAAACCCATTTAGCTAAATGTACAAGCATCTAGCCGTATACCTAGTGTTTCAGTTGGGCATTTAGATATTCACTAAAATAGCTGAATGTCCTTGGTTAAAAGAGTGTGATCAGATTTCTACCATCACTTGTAGTCTTTTGATAATTGTGAAAACCACCATCCTATTGTGTCTATGGAAATAGTTATTATTCCGAGAGAAAATCACGTAAATTCGCTGTCTCTAGTGTTTTGAATTCTTTTTATAATTATGCTATTGCTCAAAAATATTGTTTCCAGGGAGTTCAATAAAAAATGGCATCAAGAATTTTGAACGACAAGTTTGAATTGGACAAGTTCGATGGCAAGGACAATTTCTGTTTGTGACAAATCAAGATCAACAATTGTTTGCTCAACAAAGATCTCACAAGACTCAAAGGGGAGAACAGCTAATACCTCCAATTCTAACGTGGATAGGGAGGATCTTGATCTTTGTGTCATTAGCACAATTCGACTATTCCTAACCGATGACGTTCTCTATAATGTTGCCAATGGGAAGCCAGGTGAGAAGTTGTGGCAAAATAGAGAGTTTATACATGACAGTCTCTCATGAACTGATTTAACTTGAAGTGGCAGCTTCACACATTTGAGATAAAGGTATACCGATTCATGAGCATTTGAACAATTACAATAAGTTCCTTTGTCAATTGTTAAGAATCCATGTCAAAATTGATGATGAATATAATGAGTTGTTGCTTTTATTTTCACTCCCTGCTTCCTATTATTATTTGGTAACTATACAAAGCTATGGGAAGGAAAGCATAGTTTTGGATCATGCTACTGTAGATTTGCCAGTGGAAGAAATTGTGCTAAAACGGATTTCAGAGAATCAAGCCACGGGTCTAGAATAAAGGGAAAGATCTGATTTTAAGCTGAAATTTAGAATCGGTCAAGATCCAAATTGAAAAACGTCGAGTTCATAAAGTGCACTAACTGCAACTAGCGAGGACACATTGGAAAAGATTGCTGAAAGCTTAAGGAAAAGGAGATTAAGGAGAAGAAGCTCAAATCTAACAGTGTGGCCAAGAGCTCAAGGCAAAACTAGGAAAGTATTGTTCTCTTTGCATCTTCAGGTAATTTGTTGAGCACATGGATTCTTGATTCTAGGTGCTCATTTCACATGTACTTGAATTAGAACTTGTTTTCTATGTATAGACCTTGCAATGGTGGTATGGTTCTTATAGGCAATAATATTGCATGTAAAAAAATTGGAATCGGGGACATTAAAATAAAGATGTTTGACAGAATTTTTCAAACTCTAATTGATATCAGATAATTTGATTTGTTTCAATATTCTTGATTCTCCCAGTTGTAAGATTATTGTAGAGAAAGGCACCATGAAATTTACGGAGGAATCACTCTGATGAGATGAAATAGAATCAATAATCTCTACAAACTACTCCTAGGAGGCACCATTACAAATGGACCTTCAAAAGTTGCTACAGATGAAAACGATAAAGCATAATCGTTGTGGCATTTGCAGCTGTGGAATATGAGCAAGCATGGACTTGAAAAGCTCCAAAAGCATAACCTTCTTATTGGTACTAAGTCATATAAATTAAAGTTTTAACACAGTGTTTTTGGCAAGCATCACCGAATAACTTTTCGTACTTCAACTCATACAACAAAAGACATTCTATACTACATCCATTTGGATGTCTAGGGTCCTTCACAAGTCCCTTCTAAAGAGGGATCCAATTACTTTGTTTCATTTATTGATGATTTCTCAAGGAAAGTGCAGATTTACCCTATTAAGTCCAAATTTGACATGTTTGAAAAGTTCAAGCGGTGGAAGGCCGTATTGAAGAAGTAAACTGAAATGAAGATGAAGAAACTCCACACGGACAAAGATAAAACTCCTCACCAAAACAGCGTCGCTGAGAGGATCGATAGAACTCTACTTGAACAAGCCCAGAGTATAAAGAGCATTGCCAAAATATCAAAAGCCTTTGGTCCTGAGGAAATTAACACAACGTGTCATTTGGTAAATCTCACACCCGCAATAATTATTGACCTAAAAACACCAAATGAGGTTTGGTTAAGTAAACCCTCCAACAATTTGGATAGGCACATCTTTGGTTATTCTTCATACGTTTATTCAAACACTGACAAGTATGAACTAAGGGCAAAGAAATGTATTTCCGCCAGTTATGTTCATGATGCAAAGCCTTTCGAGTTGTGGTACTTGAGAATGAGCAAGCTGCACTGCATTATCTCCAAAGAGGTCAAATTTAATAAAAACTCAACATTGAAAACCATTGATTACGAAAAACAAGAGGTGGAGTTTGAAAAGGAGAAAGAAGTTGCTGTACCGGTTGAACAGGAGGAAAACTCTACTCCAGATCTGTCTTTTGAATCCCATGAAGAGGATTTGCAAACATTGAAAAAATTAGAGACCTCGACAGGTGTGGAAACAGCAGCAAATTCTGGACATGGTAACCTACCCAAACATGGAGAACCTGGCAACTTAAAGGAAGCTGTTGCCGAACCCGACTCCATCAGGTGGATGCGTGTAATGAATGATGAAATGAAAATCACTCCACAAGAATAAAATATGAGAACTTGTCAAGTTATTGAAAGGTAAACTAGTAATTAGTTACAAGTGGATGTATTAAAGAAAATTCGATAACACCTACAAGGATCGATATGTTGCTAAAGGTTACAATAAAAGGAAACGTATCAATTCCTAACCTGTTCTCTAGTAGAGAGACATACTTTCATTTGTACTCTTTTGGCTTTGGTTGCTTTGCATGACATAGACCTTGAGCAGCTAGATGTCAAAATTGTCAATTGTGCTCATTTGTCTGAATGAATTTCTTTGAGATTTCTCTCCCATTAAATAAGGAGAAATATTCCCTAATTACATTCTATGTAGTTCCCATAGAATCCCATAAATTAACACCCTAATTATAATCATCCTTAATTACAAATAACTAATATCGCCTAAACAAGGAATCTAGATATTGTGTAATATTATGTACATTGTGAAATATTTTATACTACTAACAAAAACTGCATTCTTACAAAGAAAACTAGAAGAGGAGATCTACATGGATCAACTCGAGGGATTTAAGGTGAAAAGAAAAGAAGAGCATGTTTATAGGTTGAAGAGGTCCCTCTGATTTATAAGTATAATATCCTGGATATTTTGAGGATGTATTAATTAAAAGATTTGATTATAAAGCATTCGATATTCTATGATAGAATTAATTATGATGCTAGAAGTACAAATATGTTTCTGTGGACTTAGGAGAGATTGAATTAAATAAAGTTGGAGATGCTTATGTGTGAATCGATTTCAATCATGTTAAGTATGTTCATTTAATGATGTCAAGGGAACCTAGGGGGATGTGTGATGGCCGGATTTAGAAAATTAATTTGGCCACTTAAGTGCTAAATTTATTAAGTGAGAAATCTTAATATCGTGCTACTGGGGTTGTTTGGACCAAGGATATAAAAGTAAAACCATAATTCTCTTAAATATTAATTCAGGAGATAATTAATTAGAGGCAAAGGAAACCCTAATTTGGGAGATGATGATGACTATATGTCAAATTCTGTAGATTAACTAGTATAGTTAATGTTGTGAGAAAGCATATGATCATTACAAAGGAAGTGGATGGCCAGCTACTGCAGGGGAGTAACATAAGATTCTCTTGAAGGGTAGGTGTCAGCTAATTAGGTAAGGTTTAATGTGATCAACTGGATCACGTGATAATGCGGCTGGCTATTACAAGGCTTACATGGAATCATAGGATACATTTTACTTAATGATGGCTTGTGGTGGTATTAAGTGAAGAAATCAAGTATAGAGGTTACACAATTGGAGTAAAGTAAAAGGGTGTGGGCCAGCTACCTTTGGGAGAAGAAAGCATTGAATGCTTGGTGAATTATGAGAGGAATTAAGCGGAGGTTAACATCAGAATTAAGAGATAATAAGTGAAGGAAGACTATTTACTTTGATGGCCCGGTTATATTGACTTAGAATAAGCAATATAATAAAAAGATGAAGGTTACAAAATAAAGGGGGTCGCTGGCTATGCAAATAAGAGAAGAAAACCCTCGTTCTAACCAGCTAAGGGAGTGGATCAATTATTCCAAGCCATTCGGATATTGACACATTGCAAAAGATTATTGCCATAATTCAAACCCATAACCTTATACAAGGAATCTCAAAAATCAATCCATTCTGTTGCACATAGCAAAATGAGGAGTTGGAAGATAGGATTCCGTGATAGAAAAAGGCTCTTTATGTTATGAAACAACCATGTGAAAATTGCAATGATCACTTACCAAAAAAAAAAAAAAAAGAAGGAAAATTGCAATGATCATAGATTCTATATGTTAAACTTTAACTAAGCCATACATGTGAGGACCCAGAATAATAACATAATAATTAGGAGGTAATTAAAGTCATAATAATCAAAATTAGGCTTAATATATATGGAAGAATTTGCATTGAAAGCAAAATTGAGGAAAAGAGGCTGTTATCTACTGGTGCACAACTAGAAGCATGGCGCCTGCGGTGCGCTCGAGCGTGGCAGGCAGGCGCCAAAACCAGATTGTCCCGAAAGACCCTGCGCTCGCCGCTCGCTCGAGCGCAGAAGGAGGCGTCAATTCCATATTAAGTCGCGCACGCTATTCGCTTGCCTGGCGTTCTATTTTAAAAACCGTGCTGGCTTCGCAATCCTCATTTTGTGCGACAG
Source organism: Nepenthes mirabilis (assembly GCA_025585075.1). Lineage (NCBI taxonomy): Eukaryota > Viridiplantae > Streptophyta > Magnoliopsida > Caryophyllales > Nepenthaceae > Nepenthes > Nepenthes mirabilis. The sequence goes on along the minus strand of JAODPA010119696.1, from coordinate 35,820 downwards.
AACCAAACCTTTAGAGAGAGAGAGAGAGCGTGGAAAATAGAGAGAAAAGGAGGAAATCGAAATCCACGAGTCCGAATCCGTTCAAAAGCCAGTTATAAAAGTGGTATATCGCGTTGAGGCAAGTGTTCTCATACTCACTTTTGCTCTCTTTCGATCCTTATTCGTTTTTTTTCGGATATTTTCGTCTCGATACCACCCAAATCATGAAAAACATGTAACCCATGCTTATTGTCCAAGAAATCTATAGTTCATTGTCCGAATCGTGCTCCAAATCGTCCGGTTTGGTATCGCCAAACCCTAACCCACGCCCAATTTGGGATTTCACTCTTCCCCTATGTATTATGTTAAATTGACCCTAAAATATGAATCATCACATTCCTTTTATGCATGTATATCAGCCGGACATCCGATTTCACAAGTATCGACCCGTTCGCGGCGTCCGGATACTCTAAATAGTCCCTGACACTGTTCACCAGAGAATAAATGGAAAATTTGCATGCTTTCACCCCATTTAATTGTTATGAAATTTATATCTAATTGTTTATGTCTAATTGTAAGCTCTGGGAATATGTGTTTGTGCACCAATTGCAAAGAAATGTGTTCCTGAGGGCCCCAAAGTAATATTTTGTCATTGGTGGTAAGGAATTCCAACCTCTCTCATGAATTTTGATAATCATGCATATAAATTAAATCGTCAAAAGACTTAAGTCCAAAGAAAGATAAGAATCGTACAAGTAATTAGAGGGAGATCCACAATGTGTGATAAGATCTAATTGTTCTCTCAAAAGGAGACAATGTGAATGAAATGTGGTCGATCCTCCTTCAAGGAATAAGTAATTGTGAAACTAGGACCACGGATTTATGTTTATTGGGTAGTATTATCCGATTTTGCCATTTACATCACGGTGGAAACCCAATGATTACTTTGGACACGTATCCTAACCGCTTATGGGAGCGGGCGATATTTGTGACACACCTTAGAATACTACTGTGAAAGAATGATGACTGCCCTGGTATCCCAAGGGATATGGGGCATATCGTTATTGGCCCGTCTATAGACATGATATGTAGATGACCCACCCGACTGGGTCTAAGAATAAGCCCTCACGGCCTTAGATCATGTGGAATATCATGATCATTTCTCCGTTCTCTCGCATCGTTAGCTAGTACGACCTATTGGCCCTAATCCGCAACGATTAATGAAAAGAATAAAGGTGCATGAAAACATGTCTAACGTCATCATGTGTCCCCAAGCATCCCTTTCCTCTCATGTTCCCTTTTTCATTGCAATTATGTGTTTCCCCTATCCTATTATCGTTTTCATTGTTTATCTATTGTTCGTTATTGCTGTATGATGCACCTGTTGAGCTGTAAGCTCGCTCTTGTTACTTCTTTCCTTTCAAACGAGAATGCACTGATACCCGACAAGACTGAGCTGGCCATAGGAGTGTGATAGGCAGCCGAAATCAAGTGCGGAGCTTGGGACTTAGCTTGGTCGTTATGTATGAAACAGGGATCTTGTATTTTATTTTGAACATATATATATATATCATGATGATGATGATTTATGTGGATGGATATATGGTTAGTTTCCACTATATATTATGGTTATTATGCTTCCGCAGATTTCCTTTTGTGGTCACGTTAGGCTTCCAAATTGGCTTCATTTCTAAACCGGCGTTGTGCTTGAGTTATGATGTCAGTGCTGCCTGTGGTATTGTGGTGGCTGTGAGATCCTATAATTTTGTGTAGTTGTATTTGTGGAATGTTGTACAAGTGTTCGTATTTTGACAAACGTCCATTTTATAGACGGAACTCTACCCGATTTTCTACAAAAAATTATATTAATAAATTATGGGCATTAACTTTATGTAATTATTGACGGAAGTTATTAGTGGAAACTAACCCGGTCTGTCACAATACATCTATTTCCATACCACATCTCTTGTCTGAAATAGAACATGAATTCCCAGCTTAGATGGTCTGAAAAGACTGGATACAGTTAAAACATCATAATTTTTATTTTTTTCATCATCTATGCTATAGAGTTAGCTCATGCTCAGTATTCTGTTTTTTTTTTCCCCAACCAATGTATGCCTCAAGCCTTTCTGGAATACACAAAGGTTATTTACATCTAATCCCCCCAAGACAACCCAACGTGGGAGCCTCGTATACTAAGCTTCCCTTTAAAGCATGCAACAAGAAGACTATTTTTTTTTTTCTTTTGAAGGTAAAATGATTCACGTTATTGATAGTGCCGAGTTAGCACCAGGAAAACAAAATTAGAATGCCTATTACAAATAACATTGTATTTGGAATCTGATAGGAAAAAATTACGAGTTAATTCAAGAGCATTACTCGGGATACATGGGCAGTGAATAAAAACTCAACAGACGGCCTATAACAGGGTGCAAAAACAAACGTACCTTGAAACTGATGATGGAAATCCCTCTAAACTTTCCACTCTCAGGAAACTTCATGCAATCGACATCAGTTATGGAACCACAATGATCAAAATAACTTCGAATATCATCCTCTGTCGAATAATAGGGAATCCCTCCAACATAAACTTTGTTAAAGACTTCGCCATTTTCTTGACTGTAAAACCAACACGTGAAAATAATGCTATGTCAGACATGATTGTTACTTCCACCATACCTAAACAATTGCCTCACTTACTGTTATTTCTTAAAAAGTAGTGGCAAAACAAAACCCTCATTGTGAAAACCGGCAATGGTAGAACAAACGATTTAGTCAATAGTTCAAATGCAAGAACTAAAACGGGCCAAGTTGAATAGGTACATGCTTATATATTACTACCTATTTAGATTATTAGACTCCTCAGCATCACCTGCACTTGTTGGATTTTCAGCAATTGATCTTTTCTTCTGTTCCTCCTTTGCCTTCTTCTTCATCGTCTTCTTCTTTTTTTTCTTCTCCTTCTTCATCGGCTTTTCCTCTTCCCTCTTCACATCATTGCCGTCTTTTCCATCATCGCCCCCTCTCACTCCCTCACGTTGCATTCCCTTCTTCCGCTTCTTCTTCTTCTTTCTCTTATCACTATTTTCCCGATTACCATCAATCAAACTCTGTGCATCCCCTTCCTTGTCCTCTTTCTCTCTCTTCCTCTTCTTCATATCACAATTAATTTCACTTCCACTGCTTTTCCAGCCAGCTTCCTTGATCTCTGGCGCACATTGCAAAAAATGGGCATCATTATTCTCTCCATTTGCATTCGCAGCATCGAATCCCTGCAAGGAGAGGGTGTTTCTGCGTTTCCCTCTCTTATTTAGCCTCGGTTTTGGAATCGTCAAGTCTAGCAGTTGTTTGACAGACTGCTGGGCTTGTGGATTCGTAGAATTAGAAAAATTGGAATCGCCAGAGCGAAAGGCAATTGACCGTGAGGATCCGGTTGATAAAGCTAGCTCAGCTCTTAGCTTTTGCTTTAGCTTCTTGTTCGATAGCACCATCCCACTGTCGTAAAGATGGCAGATGGAGTCCAAGAACGAATAGGGTTTTGGTTAAAACCCCAGAATTTCAGGCGCGAAGAACGCTATTCACCGCACCAGCAAGTCCAGCATTAAAAAATAAAAAAAATAGAAAAACAAAAACTTTAGCTTCTTGTTCGATAGCACTATCCCACTGTCGTAAAGATGGCAGATGGAGTCCAAGAACGAATAGGGTTTTGGTTAAAACCCCAGAATTTCAGGCGCGAAGAACGCTATTCACCGCACCAGCAAGTCCAGCATTGAAAAATAAAAAAATAGAAAAACAAAAAGTTCAGTAAGGGTCCTATTAGGCATTAAGAATTTTTTTTTTTAAGGTATTTTTCCTACTTTTTTATTTGCGGGGATTCTTAAAAAATGCGTTTATTATTTACGTTTATAAGTTAATATTATTCACGAGAACCTATTCGGTGTTAAAAATTATTTTCTATCTTTTAAAGGTTTTTTTTCCTATTTTTTTTATTTGGATAAATTTTTTAAAAATATGTGTATTATATACGTTACAAATTTGTCTATTTATAATTTAACATTAATCAATAATCAATTGACCAATAACAAGATTACCAATGGAATCAACCTAGGCATAACACGGCCCTAAAATGTTAGGTTAACCTTGTCCAAGCTTAATATAAAAAGATCACAATTTATTAATACGTGAACAAGTTTTTAGGGCGACATAATCAGAGATGTTCATTTATCCCAATTTAAGTAGATTTGTGATAATTTGGTAAATTTGTTGTAGAAGGCTTAGTCATTAAACCTCCTAAACAAATCTCTATTTAAAATTCCTTTATCATATCTTATAAATATAATAAACTACTTGTAATTATAACTATGCATCTAACAAAAAATGCACACCAAGAACCATAAGGGCAATGGCTCGTTCGCATCTCCACAATCTACACAGTTATGTCACCGCCTCCCCAGGGCGGCCGCCACCACCTCAACACCATTACGAGAGAAAAATGGCCATTTTAACTTGACATTATTATTCCATAAGAACCAAAAAAATTGAATATATATTTAACGAAGAAAAAACAATTTTAAGGATCAAAATCATTCCCCGGACCGGAGATAGAGGGAAGTAGAACTATTTCGCAACAGCTGATGAGCCTGTATCCAGAGTAACAAAAACCAGAAGGCATATAAATTGGGTCTACGTTCAAACAAAGAGAGTGACTGCCCTGAAACAGAAATGCAGTAAGGGGGAAAAAAGGCTGCAGGCCATATCGACATCTTTCTGCAGAGAAGTGCACCAGCAAACTGTGGCAGGGTAATTTCTACAAGTCTAGCATTACTTTACTTTGCAGCCAATGGCCTACTAAACCTGTCACAGGTAATTCCTAATATACAAGGATATTCTAAGCCACTAGATTCAAGTACACCGGGTCAGCTACCTCGAAGCATCCTGCAAACAGCAAGTGAGACGAATAACGGTGAGAAAGAATTTGAATCTCCTTCATTTCTTCTTCTTCAATCATTGATAAGACGTGATAAATAACTCAAGTGGAGACAAAATCAATCATTTCAATTAAAACTTCAGCCAGCACAAAGAATCAGCACTGACACACACATGCATCTTCAAAAGTGCCTAAAAGATCATCAAGCAACTGCAACAATGTCGCATCAGCAGCTGATGTTTTAGATCCATAGCTGCTTTCCCGAGAGGAAGGGCAACAAATTTGGTAAATCCATGCATAATTTGCAAGTATTTGGTGGTAAACTGCTGCTGGCAGCTAACGCTCCTACAAACACAAGCTTTTGGAGCATAGAATTAATTAACCTCCCCCCCCCCCCCTTTTCCTAATTGGCATCAGGGCCGAGTGTAAGATAGCCCATCCTTGAAGGGTCAAGTTCCAAAAATGAAAAACTTCGTTTTTTGGCATCAATTTTAGTTCTCTTTTTTGTCCACTTTCTCCACCAATGCAGACTCCACTTCTTTTTTTCTCTCACTTCATTTTATTCAGATTTTTTTTTTTTTAATTTGGGCCCCAATGCAGTCAACTTTCTTCTTTTATCTTTTTCCCCTACTCTTTTGATATACACACAATACATTCTCCTCAGTTCTTTCTGAAACTATTTTTGTCCTTTTCCTACAATTTTATCAAGAAAAGTAATTATTTTGTCACAACTTATGTGAATGGTATTTTGTTTATTAGATTTTTAAGTTCCATATAAATTTTGAATCAAAATTCCTCCAGAAACAAATTGTTTAATAGAATAAACTACTTGATAAAGCGTTTTTTCCCTTCTCTTCCTTCAAATTTACCGTGCACTGAAAAAGAGTGACACGATGTACAATACTCCTATATTGTGGTGTATGAGGAGGCCAAATGTACATAATCTTATACCTGCATTGTGCTAGAATCCAAACTAAACCATACAAATTTTTATATAATTTTTCTTACATATTTGAATTTTTCTAAGATTTTAAGTAAATTCAGTTTGAATTTTAATATTACAGGAAGAATTAGATACCCCATCATAAAAGTTAAAACTTTTTAATGTATATTAGTGCCAAAAGCCACAAGGCCCAAAACCATTTTCATGGGAGAATGAAGTGTTAAAATTTTCTTCCATATCTCATTATTACATTGTTACTATTGATTATTTATTTGTATTTTTGCATTTTTAACTAGCGATTTCCTGGCACTCGACATACTTGCTACTAGCATAGTTTTCAAGTTGCGTACTAAGATCGACCCTGACACTTAAGAGTACTTGTGGGTTAACTTGACTGGCGTCTATTTCTAGAGAAAACTGGACACGCTGCACGATTTTGTAGTTATAAAAGCAGACACAACACTAAAGATACTTGTGGATTAACTTGGCTAGCATCCATTTTTGTGGAAAATCAGACACTATACAATTTTGTAGTTACAAAAATTAGACCATGATAGTTGGTATTAGAGTGGCTGACTTACAAGAGTAGCAAGAAAGTTCTCGGTTTTTGGAAAATCATACACGAAGGAATAGTGATATCCCAAGCGACGCCATAACCGGCAACTCAAATGATTCCTGCAGTTCATTTGATTGTGGTGACTCATCTTAAAAATATTGAGAGAAGGATGATAGAGCTCAAAGCCCAAGACGAGTCTTTCGACAGAATGAAAAAATGGACGGATAGCCTCACCGTCCAATTAAGGTTTCTAAAAGAGGTGGCTAAGGACCTAATGGATGATGTCTGCAACTCCATAAAGGTGTTGCAAGAAGAGAGAGCTGAGCTCAACGGTAATGTGAGCCTCCTAGTGCACATTGCTGCAACTGATAACAGTGCGTTAGATGGTCGCAAATTCAAACCTTTGGAACCTTACTTGTATGGTGACGTGTGAGATTTGAAGGAGTTTGACAAATTTATTTTTGACCTAGAATAGTACTTTAAGGATCATATGACGCAAAGGTTTCCACGGCGACAATGTATTTGACAAGTGATGTCAAGTTGTGGTAGCACACCAAATATGAAGAAATGGCCCAGGGAAGATTGAACATCGACTTGTGAGAAGACTTTAAAAGAGAACTGATGACATAATTCTACCCTAAAAATACCAAGTTTACAGCACAAAAAAAGCTTAAACAAATTAAGCATATAAAGATAATCAAGGATTATATTAAAATTTTCTTGGCATACATGTTAGATTTTAAAAATATGTCTGATAGATCTTCTCCTTTATTTTATTGATAACTAGCAGCCATGGGCCCAGACAGAATTATTCAGATAGTAGATACAATATTTGACTTCCATCCAAAATGCAACCAAAGTACTTATTGACTATACCATTTAAAGGAACAATTGTAATTAATGGAATAGTAGTAATCACTCAAAGAAGCCCGCACAAAGTACGTCAAGTGCCAACAAGTAGAAGTTCAAAGTTGAGAGTGGAGGAAATAGCTTTTGGAAGAATTCATCGCCGGTGCACCCTCAGAGCTTCAAGGAAAACGTTAATACATCGAATAAGAAGGTGTTTTACTGTATAACGGGCCACATAAGATGACACAATACTTGCACAAATAAACTCTAAGTGTGCTACAATGAAAAAGTGATCCACCGAAGTCAAGAGATAACAAAAACAATGGGCACCAAGCTCGTATGGGTACAGTCCACCTCTTATATGTCATAGAGAAGCATGCCCAAGCATCTACCAAATCCACAGACCTAATGTATGTAAAATTGCATGTGAACGAAAGGAGTGCCCACACCATGGTAGACAGCAGCATCACTCACAATTTCATGGCTAGGACCGAAGAGGATCGATTAGGTTTGCGATTAGAAAGAGACGATGAAAGTATGAAAGTCGTGAACTCAAAGGCAAAACCCACCATTGGTGTTGCCAAGTTAGTTCCAGTGCGACTTAGAAAGTGGAAAGGGAAGTTGAATTTTACGATAGCACCCATGGATGACTTTAACCTAATATTAAGGACAAACTTCCTCAAGGTGACTAAGGGAGTGCTTATGCCCCACTTAACTTCGATGCTCCTCATGGATGAGAGTCTGTGTTTGGTGAATGCTTCCAGAAAGCTGAAAGAACTCAAGAGGAAAGGCAAGGACAAAGTATTGTCTGCACTCCAGCTTAAAAAGTGTCTGAAGAAAAGCGAGCTTACCTGCTCGCAGCGTTGTCAGTAAATGAATACGTCGAGTTTAGATCTCTGCCACTGAAAGTTAGCCTATTCCTAGAGGATTTGATGCCAATGGAGTTGCCTAAGGTTCTTCCACCCTATAGAGCAGTGGATCACTAGATCAAAACTAACACCAAGGGTGAGGCCACTTGCTCAAGGAATACATAGGATGGCACCTCCAGAGCTAGTAGATCTTCGAAAACAACTGGATAGGTTAATTAGCTTAGGTTTTATCCGCCCTTCGAAAACACCTTATGAGGCTCGTATTCTATTTCAAAAGAAGTAAAATAGGAGTCTACATCTTTGCATTGACTACAGGACCTTAAACAAGGTGGCTGTAAAGAATCACTATTTGATTCCTTTAATCACAACTTGTTTAATTAGTTGAGCAATGCAAAATACTTCACAAAATTCGACTTAAGTTCGGGCTATCACCAAGTCAAGATCTTAGAGGAAGACGAGCTAAAAACCACGCATTACAAGATATGGATCTTTCAAGTAGCTCGTAATGCCCTTTGAATTAACCAATGCCCCATCAATTTTTTGCACGTTAATGAATCAGATATTTCATCAATACTTAAACAAATTTGTGGTGGTCTATTTAAACAACATTGTATCATATAGTTCAAGCCTAGATGATCACATGAAGCATCTAAGATTTGTGTTCTAGAAGTTAAAGGAAAATCATCTATTTGTGGTGTGTGAAAAGTGCCCATTTGCTCAAAAGGATATCAACTTCCTAGGACACCTCATGGGGCGAGATCAAATCAGGATGGATCTAAAAGGTGAAAGCTATCTCAAATTGACAAGTCCAGAGTAAGCAAGTTGCAATCATTCCTTGGCCTTACCAATTCCTATCGACGATTCATAAAAGAGTATTTAAAAAAAATAGCACCCTTAACAGATTTATTTAAGAAGGATAAAAAGTGAGAGTGTTTAAAGGCATGCTAGCAAGCCTTCAAGGAGCTCAAGTGTGCGGCAATGAAGGAGCTGGTGTTAACCCTTCCAAATGTTATTAAACACTTTAAGGTGTGGACCGATACATTAGACTTTGCTCTTAGAGGGATCTTATTACAAGAAAACCATCCAATGCCTAAGGACCTAAAGGAATTATTTGCTCTGCTCTAAGTTCACGATAAAAAACTAACAATACTACTGCCGGCCATACCCTTACCGAACCGGTGTTGACGTCAAAGCAAACTCGATGGCAAGAGTTCTCAGCAAAATTCAACCTCGCACTAGAACACAAATCTGAATGCTACAACCAAGCCGCAGATGCCTTTAATAGAAGATCGGATCTCGTCGTCTTGTCTCGAGTAGCCCACCTAATGACAAGCAAGATTGCCACAACCATCAAAGAACAAATAAAACTAAACCTTGAGAAGGATCCAATGGTCATAATACTACTTCGACTTATCCGTGAAAGCAAGACTCAAGGATCCTAGATTGACGATGGATTAATCTTCACGAAGGGGCACCAGATTTTCATACTCAATGTTGGAGAACTGCAAAGAATGCTCCTCAAGAAGTATCATGATACTTTGTGGGTTGGTTATCCGAGGTGACAATATACTCAAAGCCTGCTATAAAAGGGCTATTATTGGCCCAAAATAGAGAATGTGATGAGTTACATGAAAACATGTATTGCCTGTCAAAAAGATAAGGTTGAATGTTAGAAGGCGGCAGGGTTGCTTGGATCCCCCACTATACCCCCATAGACCATGGGAAAGTGTTTTTTTTTTTTTTTGACTTCATCACAAGGCTGCTCAAGGTCATTGAGTACTCGTGCATCTTGGTAGTAGTAGGCTGCTTTTTAAAGTACATCACTTTTGTTTTAACAACAAGAGATTACTTCGTAGAGGAGACAATGACCCTTTTTTCAAATATATCGTCAAATACTAGGGAGTGCCCCAAAGTATTGTGAATAACCGAGATGGATGCTTCATCAGATCCTTCTGTTCAGAACTCTTCAAACTGCTCAGTACATAATTGAATATCTCATCAAGTTATTATCCTTAAGCTGACGGTCAAATGGAGAGATTCAATGGCCTACTCGAAGAACACCTGCGACATTTTGTGTTAGTTAGAAGGAATTGGTGAATATCCTTAATATAACTCAATTTTACTTTAACACTCAAAAGTGCTCTTTTTCAAACAAGAGTCTTTTCAAAATTATAACAGGTAAACAACTACTTCTTCCATATACAATGGCGGAGCTATACAAAGGAAAGTGTCCTTGTGTTTACAATTTGCCCAAAAGTGAAAGCAAAGCATAGGGATTGTCAAAGCCTACTTAAAGGAAGCATCTCATCGAATGAAAAAATGGGTAGATCAAATTAGGCGGCCTGTACAATTCAAGGTGGGAGATCTTGTGCTAGTAAAGTTTCTCCAAAAGCAAATACGGTTACTCAAATGAAGAGACAAGCGCCTCCCACAAAATTTTAAAGGCCCTATCCAAATCATTACTCGTGTGGGGAAGATATTGTACAAAATAGATCCTCTTGAATGGATGAAGCTCCACCCCTTCTTTCATATGAGCCTTTTGAAGCCATATTATCCTAACATGGAAGACTCCACACATAACCAATAACATTTTAATGAAGCCACTACCAGTGCAAGAAGTTAAAGAAATAATTGTTGAACAAAAGGTGACAATATCGTCCAGGAAGATGAAAAAAGTACTCATGAAATGAAATGGGAAACCAACAGAAGAAACAAGTTCAGAACTTGTTGAAAACGTGTGACTGAAAATGTAAGAAGTCAAAGCTATTTTGAAGATCAAGTCAACGAGAACATTAACAGCTTAGCAGAAAGATATTAAAATTCAAACCTAACCATGTAAATTTTTATATAATTTTTTCTGTATTTTTAAATTGTTTTAGAAATTTAAATAAATTTAGTTTAAATTTTAGCATTGTAAAAAAATTAAATACCCCATTATGAAATTTAGGGCCTTCTAATATATACTAGTGTCAAAAGCCAAAAGGCCCAAAACCTTCTTTATGGGAAAATAAATTCTTGAAATGTTCTTCCATATCTAATTATTGCCTTATTATTATTATTACTTGTTTGTATTCTACAATTTCAACTAGCAAATTTCTTGGTTCAACATACTCAACAGTGGCATACTTTTTGCATTGTGCCCCAAGATCAGCCATGATAATTAAGAGTACTTGTGGGTTAACTTAGTTGGTGTCTGTTTTCGTGAGAAAACAAATGAGTCATATAATTTTATGGCTATAAAAATTGGACCATGTCATGTTGCCGGGACGTGGTTTCCGGAGAATAAATCCATGAGATTACGATGGAACAACTTTAACGCATGGTTCAAAATATTTCAGATGTTTTTGCCCTGCCCCCAAACACTTAATCGTAGATCTTACCCTGGTTGACAAGAAATGATTGCTAAAAGGAAATAAAACACATAAACAGGTCAATCCACCATAGATCAAAATTTAGTATGGCGTTGACTATTTTTTCATTATCTGCTTACCCAAGAAGCAGGAAATGCGCAAGTTACATCCTAGTAAATAATGCTGATTATCTACTTACAAGGGAAAACATGGAAGTGTACAAGAGATCCCCATAAACAAGACATACTGGCCGTGACAAGCACCCTCAGAGAGGAGATCAATGGAGTTCATTTGAGCTAATTTACACATTAGTCACACAAGAATCCATGAATTTAAATATTGGTATTGGTTGCAGTCCAATTGACATCCACCGAACATTTCTATCATTCTCAGATGCCGTGGATGCAAAATATTTTTTTTCTTAATCATATCAAAACTGAGTTATATATGAAACTCTAACCCTATTTAGTGTATATTTACATGTTTGAAAAGTTTGTCAAATTTATCAAAATTAAACTCGATACATTCCTTGGTCACTGAAGTATGCCCAAAATCGGCACAAAACTTGCGGAATAGGCTTACAATAAGCAAAATATTTTGACCCACATTATGTCAATATCTTGTGATATGATGCCAATATAGGGACATGCCACTCCAATTTCACCTCTTAATATCAATACATATAGGTTGATATTTTCAGCTGTGCAAGAAAAGTGAGTTTCCAAAAGATGGTTTGCGGAGAGTGTATACATATATCAGTCTCTCAAGACTCTCCTACAGTGTCTGACATTGCCATTGTACATTAGCATATCCCTCCAATCAACAACCGTAAATTGATGACACATAACAAACAATTGAGAAAATATGAAATCCTAAGCAGCTTCATAAAGCTCATTTCATGAGGCTTCCCACATTATAAAATGTACACAGCCTTTATTTCTATGGCTTTGAAGCATCACATCTAGGTTACTATGAACCAACATTGCTGCTGCATCAAAGTTAATCCTTAAAGCAACTTCATAATTTGAAAAAAAAAAAAATACCCATAAAATGTCCAAAAGACATAAAACAAAAGATCATCAGCAATGGGAGATTAGTCTTACAAACAGACAAGGAATCTGAGTGTAGTATTAAAAAACCTGCATTCAAAAAGAAATCACAAAATAATAACCATACCCATGTTGTCATGGATCCATTTTTTAAAAGATGGTAGAGACTATGCATGAATGGGAAAGAAAGGCAAGCTAAAATGATTTTAAATTCAAACATTTCATTACCTTAACTGTTCTTCCAGGTAAAATTGCTTCAAATTCCATATAAATTGCATGCACACAACGGAACTTTCTACCCTGATTGGCGGCAGTGCTACAATGTACTCAACATGGCAAGAAAGTCAACAGGTTCTTCTCCTTCTTTAACTATCTGTTATTCACCATTTGACATGAATTACACAAGGAATACGAGAAATGCAGCAGCTACTCAACATGCAAATAAAGACCAATAGGATAGGAAGCCAAGAAATTGGGATCATAATAATGATGCCCAATGTACAAGTAACTTGGAAAAGAATAGAACAAAGCTTGATTCACAATTTAAGCCCAAATGATATATGCGTGAAAGACATGCTGGAGAATAGAACAATTATTAGGATGACATATCACTCTTTCACAATGGTAACACAGCACCAAATTAGAGCAACATAATCAAGCTTTGGCCAACTACAGTATCATAGAAGATCTAGTTGGTTTAAGGTGGTTTTCAGCTTAATCCCAAGAAATGATTCCATACACCAACAATCCTAGTTTATTTTCCTAATATTTTTTTCCACAACTCTAGGAGCGAGTGTGCACTCCATCATGGTTTCATAATGTGAAACCACCAGTGTTAAAAAGAGCCCAGAAGACAATTGCAAAAAAGCGGTTACTTAAAGGGGCCAAGAAAAACAAAGCATACTCAAATTGCTGTAACTGTTATGCCAATGATGCTTAAAGCCCATTACAGCAATGTGCACTCACTCCAAGTGTCAGATTTAAGCAAAACAAACTGATCTAAAATATCAAAAATCAAATTGAGGGCTTTGATTAGAAGAAAAACATTTTTGTACTACAGGATTGTAATTCCGTAGGAACAAATTCACTAATATCTATCTAAATTTAACTGTTACTTTTGAAGAGATCTCAAAAATCCAGAAGCTTAATAAATGGATGTAGATTTTGTCTCATAACTTATGGAACCCTGTGCCATTTAACTAGACATAGATGAAAGTTGATGCCCATTTTTAGTATTCTTTCATATTCGACATTTGCCTGTGTTATGGCCTTGCCATTGAAAGCATGGTTTCGGAAATGCTTTAGTTAATACTGCTCCATGGGCCTCAAATGATTAGCATCAATCAGAAAAGCCTCACCCGCCCCAGAAAACAGATCTTTTGATGGCTGGGTGGCTAGCAAAGATCACCCTTCCCACCTAGGACTTGACCTGTACACCTGCACCTTCTCTTAAGTGAAGGTGCCTGCTCACACTTTCAAACATCATGACAAAAACTACAAAAGCCCTATCCACCATGATAAAACCTCCATGGCCCATCCATTCCCCTCTTGTAGTTTGATAGTAAAAAGAATACTTGGCTCCTAAAATATTTTTTTAACTGTCAACATCTTAACTCCTTACTTTAATATTCTCTAGTTCTTCCAATAGATCAAAGAACTTGTCAGCACCAGAAATATGTCAGCATTCCTAGTCAATGAATAAATTGCTTCCAAGATAAACTATTAAATAATGTCAAGGGGTTACAAATTCAAGTACCATTGGAACATCATTGTCAATTAGGATACCAAAGCCCAAAGTAAATAAGAAAATAAAAGGATAAAGGACTTCAATTATTGCACTTTCTTAAAAGTAAATAGTGTTGGTGCCAATCAAGGAATAAGACAACTACCCTAGAATTGGGGTCCAGCTGCCATTACTTAGTCGGTAGAAACTGTAGCTGCAAATCTGTGGCAAGCTGACAGGAAAGAACACCGGAAAACTAACAATTAACCGATTTAAGTGGGTAATGAGAGCAATGCTGATTAATTGGACGACATTTGTGATGCAAAAGGAGTAATTCTCTCATCACTGACTTGGCTCATATATTGGGCACAAAATCCAAGGAGCCAAGCTGTGTGGTCACTGTAAACTAGAAATAAGGCCTTTCTTATGTACTCCCAAATCACTTTCTTCAGATTTTGTTTTACCTTGGGCAATTGCTTTGAAGTTGGAAGTGAATTGTCAAAAACTATTGTGGGGATAGTGTGGGAAGACTTATGAATTTTATTCAGTAAAATGGGTGGCTGTAGCATTACATGTTAGTATTCAGCATGGAGTACTGGCAATCAAGATGTCATAACACTAAATAAAGCTCTTGTGAGTGAGCGGTTGCAGAGGTTTACAGCTGAGAAAGAAACTTAAGGAGAAGAGTCACCGGAGCCATTTATTCGGTGGACAAGCTTGGGAGGGGCTTAATCCAAGAAACGCTACAGGGAGCAGAAGCATCAGGCTGCTTCTGTACCGTTCATCAGTTTCTCAATTGGAAGGGAGTTTGCATCAGATTTAGAAAGGATGTATAGTTCTGTGATAGGAGTCTCAAAATTTCTATCCCCTGCATCATTCAATGGCTGCTGATGGGGCAGTGGTTTCTTTTACATGGATCACAATTGGTCTGCTCATGAAAGAGGTCCTTGGACAGCTTCAGGACTAATATCTACTTGCCTAGCAATTATTTGACCATGGGCTGCAACAACAGTTTACCAGTCAAGTGAATATGTAAGTAATCTGGAAATCATATGTTTCTACAAGGTTTTCTGTCCTCACTTTGGATGCCCCATGGACAAGAATCATACTCAATAATTGACAGGCTTTCACTTGACAATTGTTGCTAACTTGCTATGCATGCAAGCAAATAGAATTGGCTAAATCATGAGTTTATTCACTGTTCAAATACAAGATCTATTGTGAGCCCCTTTTTTCTTTTTTGGTTGCACAAGAATGGCTCTATACAAGGAGAATACTCCTAAGATTGCAGATTCTTTAGGTGCATTTGGTTTGTTTAGAGGATAAAAAATTATTTTGCTTTTGAGAGATTTTAAATTCTATGATTACTCGGCACAAGTAACCGAAATATGAATAATATCTTCATAAGAAAGTATATAAACTTAAAAATATATATTTTCATAGTTTTTTTATGGGACTACATTAGACACACTTTGTTTTGAAGTTCTAATATCCTTTCTGTACACTTTATTTCTTTTAGTATTGTAATCAGTGGATTTATTTGTTCCCCTATTTATTACTAAGAGTAAACTTATGGTGCATATGATAAACTACTATTTTAAAGTTTATTTTATGCACTTAAATATATTACTTGGATGCCTTGTGTTATAAATTTGATATATGTGATAAATACTAGTTATTCTTTGGTAATTTGAGTGTAAGTTTTTTTTAAAAAAAAAAAATTACAAACAACTGATGTTACTCTATACTGTTTGACTGAGTAACCTGTTTGATTGTAGTTGAAAATATTACCCAATTAATCATACTGATTCAGGTTGGAAAACCAGTTTGAAGTTCAGAAAAATGAACAGTGAACACCCTTAAAAATTGACATTGTTGTATAACTTTCCTGTCTTGACGTACAATTTAATAAAATACCTCTTTTACTCTCTAATGGGAACGCCAATAACGGGTTGGCCAATAAAAGAGGAAACGACTCAATTCTGCCTCGACGGTCAATGATTCCGTTGACCAGATGAAGAGCAAGTGGGCTGGCGGAGACCCAAGAGCAGGACGGCCCATTAAAGCATAGAACGGTTGACGCTTCCGTTGATCGGAGAGGTGGCTAGTAGACCGACCAGGGCATAGGACACACGCGGCCCAAGTAGTAATTGGTCCACATGTCCATCTCAGAACCACAATGGTCATCTGCCCTAATTTTCCACCTCTCCAAGAAGGCAAGCTCCACTGTAACGGTCATATCCAGAATCAATGCACATCCCGAGAGGAAGGCGCCAGAATTTGTGCGCTTTCTGCTGAAAACCCTAGCAATTACAAAACATAGAAGGGAGAATATTAATTTCTTGGACCGTTACAACCAGAAGCGTGCTCACGCCTGCGCCAGCAACAATCCTTAACAGAGCATAGGCATCCAGCCCTTCTGCATAAAAAGGCAGCTGAAGGCCATGACTATAAAAAGCAATGAAAGCTCCCTTCAAAGGAACGTTCTCAAATATGCACTAAAACGCCCGAAAAAAACCTACAAGCAATCTTAAGCTCTTAAAAGTTCTTAATCTCTTTCGAGCCCTCTAGCACACACTCTCTCAACTTCTAGTTCCCAACGAACTTTGGATTGAGAAGTTCTACTCCTCACGAGCAACCACATAAGTTACTCATTCCACGAGCACGTTCCCGCCTACACAAAACACTCATCAGCATTCATACTACATCTGCTGCATCCACCTTCTCATTTCGGAAGGCCAATTACTGATTTGAGTATCGGAGTGTGTTTTCAGTGGAACCAAAACCCACATTCATCAAACTTCTTATTTGAAATTGTGGTGTATAGGACCCAAAGCTAAGAGAACGAAGACCGAAATCCAACAAACTGTTCAACCCGAATCTGTTCAAACTTGGATTCAGGATGCATCATTGGAGCCGTCTGTAGGAAGTTAACAAAAAGCTAACCACTTTTATCTCTGCAAACACTTTCCTCTACAAAGCCAATATCATCAGGCAGAATGGTGAACACCAAAGCCCAAGCTAGCGCTCCTGTTAGAGATGCTGCTCCCAACTAGGACCACTCTGGTGGTAACCTAATAAAAGGGGCACCCGTGCTATTCCTCTAAAACCTGGCAAAGCAGATGAGCAATATAAACAAAATGTTCCTAATACTCTACCCCTGCTAGGGCAAGATAAAAGTACGGAGCTCCGCCCTCCACAGCTCCTACCCAGGCCTCCAGGAGAGGAGGCCAGAGGAAGAAGAAACAGGCCAAGAAAGTCGCAAGGCCGGCCAACTCTCGCACTCCGGAGGCCTCCAATGCTCAAAGCCATCCCAGGCTTAAAAGGCACTTGGGCCACAAGACTCCGAATGAGAGTTCAGAAAGAATGAACCCCCAATATACTCAGGATGAGCCGAGGCCTCAGTCTGAGGAGGGAGCCTCCCAGAACAAGCGATCCGTCAGCAGCAGTAGCCGGCCGGCAACACGCCGCACTGCCAAAAGAACGGAGTTAATGACTTATCTCAACTCCAAGAGATTTGGGAACGCCTCCAGAGTGGAGGCAACAGCTAGGGAGATTCGGAATCGAGTATTCAAGGATGATAACGAACACGCCACAAATCTGGAAAGGTCTCCCTTCGCTACTGAGATCTTAAACCACCCATTACCGGCTAAATTTAAGATGCCGGCACTGGATTCTTACGATGGGAACACTAATCCCATGAACCATCTGGATCACTTTTGCACCCATCTGAGTTTCCAGGGCCTGAAAGATTTAGCAATGTGCCGATACTTCCAGCTCACCTTGAAGGGAGACGTTCGGATCTGACTCCAATGGCTCCCATCAAACTCGATCCGGAACTTCCGGAAACTCACTAAACTCTTCCTGACCCAGTATGCTTCTAGCCGCCGGAAAGAGAAGCAGCCATAGCATCTCTCCCACATCAAGCAGAGACAGGGAGAGAATCCAAGGAAATTCCTGGAGCACTTCGCAGCAGAGGCTAGGAGGATCCCCAGGCTCACAGAGGAGATGAAACTTGACAGTTTCATCTCAACCTTGGCGCATGGAGACTTATTCAAGCACTTTACCCATAAGAACCCGCAAACCTTCCAAGAAGTGGAATCTATCACCAAGGCCTACGCAGCCGCCGAGGAGGCTAACGAGGTGAAGTGTCCCGAGAGGACCGATCAGCCTCACTCCTTCCCAGCCGATAGAAAGAGGAAGAATGATGGTGACAACAATCCCCGCTGGAAACAGTACAGGACTAGAACAGTGGACCGTAAGGAGTACAGGCCGATCAACCTGACTCCCCTCAACGATACATGGGCTAACGTCCTCATACAAATCCATGGTTAAAAGTTCCTCAGGTGACTAAAGCCACTGAAGAACGCGGAAGAAGGAAATCCAACTAAGTACTGTGATTTTCATCAATCTCTAAGGTACACCATGGAGGATTGCAAGACGCTCCAACAGGAGATTAAGGAGCTCATCCAGAGGGGCCATCTCACCAAGTTCGTCAGCAACCCTGGGAAGAGTTCTGGCACCTCAGGCGAGGAAGGACCAAATCCATCCCAGCCACGGAACCGGGTCGCGGTTGGCGTGGTCAACAAGATCACAACCCAACCGACCAGGATCCAAGCGGATCACAAGGAACGACAAGCCGGACGGAAGAAGCAGAAGACAAAAGAAAATGTCATTAACTTTGGTAATAGTGACAAGAATCATGAAACTTCCCACACACCAATCCCCTTACTGTATCTGCACTCATTTCGAATGGTATCATAAACTATCAATTGAAACGAGTTTTCATTAATAATGAAAGCTCCAAGGATTTTCTCTATCTCGAAGCTTTCTTTAAACTTGGATTAAAAAAAAAATAGCTAAAACCTGTCGAATGGCCACTGTACGGCCTAGACAATGAGCCCATAGCCGTCCAAGGAACAATACAGTTGAAAGTCACCCTAGGCACGTACTCTAGAACGGCAAGTCATACACTCATCCTCTTGATCATCGACCTGTCCTCCGTATACAATACTATCCTAGGCAGGCCGTGCCTAAAAGTATTTGAAGCCATCACTTCGATACCGCATTTAAAAATTAAGTTTCCAACATGCGGTATCAACGAAGTGCTGGGTAACTAAGTGACTGGGCGGACATATTACATGTCCCAAATTGCACCAAGTAGCAATAGACGGCCTATAGGAGAACTGGACTATCAAAATGAGACAACCTTGCAGCAGCCGTAACCTGGCGAGCAACCGACCTAGTACTACTTAATCCGGAGGACCCAAAGAGGTGTGTGCAGATCGGGAGCTCACTCACCGGACCACTACGTGACGAGTTGATAACGTCCTTGAGACAGAACACTGATATCTTCGCATGGACACCCGCTAACATGCCTGGGCTTCCGACTGGAGAAATGGTCCAAAAGCTAGGTCTCGATCCTAACTGTAAGCCCATCAAGTAAAAGCGGAGGAACCATTCCGTGGAGAAACTCGTCGCCATCCAAGAAGAAGTGAAGAAGCTTCTGGATGTCGGCTTCATCAGAAAAGTCCAGTACCTGGATTGATTTTCTAACATCCTCCTGGTAAAGAAGAGCAACGGAAAATGGCGGATATGCGTCGACTTCATCGACGTCAACAAAGTCTGCTCAAAAGACAATTTCCTTTTACCCAGGATCAACTTGTTGGTGGACTCGACTTCTGGACACGAGCTACTGAACTTTATGGACGCGTATTCGGGTTACAATCAGATCCGGATGAGCCACGAGGACGAGAAGCACACCTCGTTCATGACGGACCAAAGCACCTATTTCTATAGGGTCATGTCTTTCGGTCTGAAGAACGCAGGTGCCACCTATCAAAGGCTCGTGAACAAGATGTTCGAGAACCAGATCGCCTGCAATATGTAAGTGTACGTCGACGACATGCTCGTCAATAGCAAGACCACCAGCAATCATATTCGCGACCTGATTGAATCCTTTAAGATGCTCCACACACACATGATGAAGTTAAATCCTTCAAAGTGCGTCTTCGGAATATCCTCAGGGAAGTTCTTGGGTTTTATCATCTCTCAGCGAGGGATCGAAACAAACCCAGAAACGATCAAAGCCCTCACGGACATGTCTCCACCGCAGAACGTCAAGAAAGTCCAGAGGCTAACCGGACGACTGGTAGCCTTGTCCCGCTTCTTGACAAAGTCGGGGGACAAGTATCAGTCTTTTTTTAAGGCTCTAAAGGGGACTAAAGCAAACGACTTCGAGTGACTGTAAAGTGCCAGATAGCCTTTGATGAGTTGTAGCAATACTTGGCCAATCCATCGTTGTTGATGTCATTCAGGGACGGAAAAGAGCTAAACCACTACTTGACGATGTAAGAAGTGGCTCTTAGCTCTGTTCTTATTCGCCAAGACTCCGACTCTCAACGGCCAATCTATTATGTGGGCAAGACGTTGACCGGCATAAAGACATGCTACCCGCACGCTGAGAAGCTGGCTTTGGCACTTGTCTTCTCAGCCCTCAAACTAAAACCGTACGTTCAGGCTCATCGCGTGGTAGTCCTAACTGACCAGCCACTGAAGGGTAATCTCTAAAAACCCGACGTTTCCGGACGGCTGGTTAAGTGACCTATCAGAGCTAGTTGTTAACCAAGTCAACAGGAGTTTCGAAGCATGCAACCTTCTTTTGGCCAAATACCTGGCCAAGGCAAAGGATGCCATAGGAGATTTAATAAGCTGAACTTGCTCCACATCTCCAAAATTGAGAACTGAAAGGCCAACCAACTTGTCAGAGCAGCGGCGGCCAACAATCCAGAGCAGCACTCGAGGGACATAAGGGAGATTTTGAGCACTCCTAGCATAGAGGAACAAGAAGCGATGTAAGTCTTCGATGCCAAAAACTAGATGACAGCTTACTGGAGATATCTGGCAGACGAAGCACTGTCAGAGAACGCGGACGAAGCCAAACGGATCAAAAAGATGGCCGACTGATACACCATAGTTGATGGACGGCTCTATCGCCGTTGCTACTCGACTTCGTACCAGCGGTATCATACTCCCAATGAGGCCAACTATGCTTTAAACGAAATCCACCTTGGGATATGTGGATCACACATTGGTGGCAAGAACCTAGCGTTCAAGGTCATGCACCAGGGATATTACTGGCCAACGATGAAGAAAGACACCCTGGAGTTCATAAAGAAACGTGAAAATTACCAGCTCCATGGCAATCTTCACCACTAACCGTCTGCAGAGTTGAGATCACTTCAAGCTCCTTAGACTTTCGTGCAATTGGGGCTTGATATTCTCAGCCCATTTCCCATCGCGATTGGGCAAAAAAAGTTCATCATCGCAGGCATTGACCACTTCACCAAATGAGTTGAGGCCGCCCCGCTGGCCAAAATCACCGAGCACAATGCCTTAGAATTCATCTGCCAGAGTATAGTGTGCAGATTTGGCGTTCTTCAGGTCATCGTGACCGACAACGGAACCTAATTCTCGAAGAAATACATCACCAAGTATTGCACTAATCTCAACATTAAATTGGTCCATACTTCGGTGGCATACCCCCAAGTAAACGGACAGGTAGAGGTCACCAACCGTCTGTTACTCCACGGTCTGAAGACTAAGCTGGAGGACGTAGGGGATTCCTAGGTCGACGAGCTGCCCTCCGTCCTGTGGTCATACCGGACAACTCCAAAGGAACCAACTCGCGAGATACCCTTCAGTCTCTGTTACGGGACTGAAGCGGTAATTCCGGTTGAGATCAGGCTCTCAAGTCTTAGGGTCGTGTCTCTGTTACGGGACTAAAGTGGTAATTCCGGTTGAGATCAGGCTCTTAAGTCTTAGGGTCGAAACTTTCAACCTACTTGGTAACTCCCAGAAGCTCAGGGAACACCTAGATTTGTTGGAGGAAGTCCATGACGCTGCCAAGATGCAGACTATAGCCTACTAGCAACGAGTCGCCCGCTATTATAATAAGAAAGCGAAAGCACAGCAATTTAAAATTGGGGACTTGGTCTTACGAAACATAGAGGCTACGAGCAAGACCACCAACCAGAACAAGCTTTCTCCTAATTGAAAAGGCCTTTTTCTAGTCTCAACCGTCCTGCAAAACGGAGCGTACAAACTCTAAACCCAGAATGGTAAATTGGTCCTACGAACGTGGAACACAATCCACCTAAAGCGCTACCTCCAGTGAGGACCCATGTAGGTCATTGGTGTGGCATAAGCATGCTTGTAACATTATATTGTCATTAATAAAAGAAAAGTTCTTTTTCATTTGCATTGTGTTGTATATCTTTTCTCTCTATTCTTTTCCGTATGAATGCTTGTTTGCAGGTTGCATGAAATAAACAACCTAGACAGCGCCTAAGTCAGGCGGGTTTTCACCCGTTCAAAATTAAACCCTGGTCATCCAAGCGGCCCGTGAGCGGTTGAATTAAACTCTGATCATCCAAATGGCCCGTAAGCGGTCGAATTAAACCCTGATCATCCAGACCGCCCATGAGCGATCAAATTAAACCTTAGTCATCTAAGTGGCCCGTTCACGGTCTAATTCTAAACCTTAGGGGATTTAAGCGGCACGTGTGACAACCTCCTCCAACAAGAGTTAGCGCTGTCAGTCTACAACAATCAACATCCCAGAAGCAAGTGCTTCGTCCAAAGTCGGCCGCCCAAGATCAAACATAAGCAACGTTACTCAAGCCTCAACTCACGATCGGTTTGATACGACTTCAGGATTCACCCTGATATCTCCTTGAGGACTTAAGTCCATCTGAGAGCACAGCAAACGTCTCCAATATTGCAAAACGGACGGCTAACTTGCACAAGGTGCACCAATCTAATACAAAGGACAAATGGCTAAATGAACAGCTAATGAAAGGGAAGTCATGGAACACAGTATGTTGGTAAAACAAATGTTTTATTAATGACAAAATTATGCTTACAAATTACATCAAAAGGAAAAAAACAATGGGCACAAAATCTAAGGAGCAGAGCTCCCTAGAGGAGGCAGGAGAGGCCCTCGTGCACTCTGGGACTAATCCACGAGGTTCTCACATCACCGGGTAGTATGGTTTACTAGGTCAATGACACCAACAGGAAAATTGCGATCCACTAGATGGACGATGCGGCGACTGATGTTGATGCCTTCCCATAACCATACCCACAGCGCTTGAGAGGCCTCATGAGGGCGTATGCAAGTGGATAGCTCGTTCTCTAACGAGGCTATCTTTCTCAGGAGCTCATCGGTATGCCTTATAGTCCTGGCAGCCTCCTCTTCCAGTCTCACATTTTTTGCTCTCAGCTCAGACAATTCCGACTAGAGAGCGGCCTTCTCCTCCTTGTGCTGGGCCCCCAGTAGGTCCATCTCCTCCTCGAATCAAGCAATCGCCTCCTCACAATCATGGATCACCAAGTCCCGTTGGTGTAGTCCCTTGCCCACTGCGCCTACAACTTTCACCTCCTGCCAGAAATTAACGGAGTTAAACCACAACAGAAAAGGAAGAAGAGAAGGGAAGCTTCGAAAAGTTACCAACCAGAATTTTCGTTGCCTCCTCACTGGCCTACTCCGTGACCTTGGGGCTGATGGCAGAAGACTAGGAGCGGCAGGCTCCTCAGCACGCTCTGCTGAAGCCTTAACAACAATCTCCTCCTCCAACTCAGCATTGAGGTCAGGTACCTCAAGAAGCTCTCCGGCGGCTGACTCAACAAGCGCAGGAAGCAACTCTCCAACGGCTGGCTCAACAGACGTAGGAAGTGGCTCTCCAGTGGCTAGCTCATCAAGCGCAGGAAACGGCTCCAAAGCTGGCTCCTCCAACTCAACACGCAGCTCATCAGCCGGCTCCATCCTGGCAGCTGCTCCGACAGCACAAATTGAGCCGCCAAGCCCATCAGCTGCAGTAGCACAATGACCACACCACGTGCGTCGGCGCGCAGCATGACCTCGTACTCCTCCACAGCCGCATTTACTCCAGAGCACTCTCCGGCTCTAGCAAGTCGTCCTGCAGTTATGTAATTTAGCTCTGTGGAGGATGAGGAAGAAGAAAGCACTATCGTTGCAGCCCTTTTCCGCCTTGGACTGCTGGGACCATCACCGGTGGAAGGTGCGCCGATCGCATCAATGGAAATGGCGCTAACCTTCCTCTTGCGCTGTGAGGCATCCGGTAGCGGTCTAATCTTCTCGACCGGAGAAGGAGGTCTCCAACAAGCCTTCTTGGCTTCCCCCTGGAAACCAAATGATCCCTCCTAAACTCATCAGGGTATTTCCTCACCAGTGCCAGCAATAGCTCCATGGCCTCCACCTCATCTTAGGCGTCCCAGTGAA
Source organism: Nepenthes mirabilis (assembly GCA_025585075.1). Classification (NCBI taxonomy): domain Eukaryota; kingdom Viridiplantae; phylum Streptophyta; class Magnoliopsida; order Caryophyllales; family Nepenthaceae; genus Nepenthes; species Nepenthes mirabilis. The sequence continues at coordinate 11,272 of JAODPA010119696.1, read as the reverse complement.
AATCCTAAGGACCTTGCCCCAATCCCGGAATAAGGGTCATGAGTCACCGACGCGCACGAAGATGTAGCGGTTCTTCCAATTTTTCAGCGAATCGTAGATAGCCTCACTAACGGGAAGGTCTCTAGGGGACAGGGAGATTCAATTCCCACTCTGAGTGAATTAAAACATCACCCCAACTGCCTCCTTCGTTAGCATCCATGAATGCTGGAGTAGAAAGATGCATAGTGTGCAGAGGAAACACACGGCATTGGCATGGAGCCGTGCGATAGGAACTTGAAGCGCTGTAAAGATGTCCAACAGCTCCTCTGGAACAGGGATGCGAAGCCCACTCCTCAGGTGAGCCTCGTACACAGTGACGCAGTCCCTAGGAAGGAAACAGGCCCTGTCGTGCTCACTGGGTATCACTGGGACGATCTCATGTGGAATGTTGAATTCCATGTACAGCTCTCTCACCTCACCAGGGGTAATCACAGAGGCAATCTCAATAACAGAAGGAGTCATGGAAACAAAGGTAAGAAGGGTAGCCGAGACTTAGAAAATTTTCAGCATGGGAAAATTGAACGGGCGGACTGGTTTTTGTAAAGGCACGCAACCAGTGGCAAGGCAACGCCTCAAAAAAGCACGCCTATTATGGTGGACACGTGCCACAACCGGAAAGGGAGCAGTCGAATCAGATGTCCTGCAGAATTAATTGCCGAGGTTGCAAATTCATTGCTTGTTGACACGTGGCAGACTTTTCGCCTGACAGTCCGGCGTCATGATGGCGCGTCGTTTCAATTCCCACAAGTTCTCTGGATTTTGGTCAGAGCAATCAACGAATCCGGTCAATACTACTTCCCTCACAAGCTCTCCGGATTTTAGCCAGAACGGTCAACGATGTTCTTCACGCTCAATTCTCCGGATTCTGGCGAGAACAATCAACGAATCCGGTCAACGCTGTTGTTCCAACCAACTTCCCCGGATTTTTACCAAAGCAATCAATGAATCCGGTCAATGTTTCTTCCAGTTCAGTTCCCCGGATCTTGGTGTTACGATCAACAGCCGCAAGCGACACGATCAGCAGACCAAGTACTATTGCCAATTTCAAGCTGTCTCGAGCAAGTTGCCCAACCAGAAACATCCCATGATGAACATGCTGAAAGCCGAAGTTCCAAACCACTAACATGAAATGCTAGTAATGGGAACGCTAGTAACGGGCTGGCCTACGAAAGAGGAAACGGTCCAATTCTACCTGGACGGTCAACGCTTCTATTGACCAGATAAAGAGCAAGTGGACCGGCGGAAACCCACAAGCAGGACAGCCCATTAAAGCCTAAAACGCCAGAGAGGTGGCTAGTAAACCAGTGGGGGCCCAGGACGTGTGCGGCCCAAGCAGTAATTGGTCCACATGTCTATCTCTGAGCAACAACGGTCATCTGCCCTAATTTCCCGCCTCTCCAAGAAGGCAAGCTCCACTATAATAGTCATGTCCAGAATTAGTGCACATCTCGAAAGAAAGGCACCAGAATCTGTACGCTGTCTGCTGGAAATCCTAACAGTTACAAAACACAGAAGGAAAGAGATTAATTTCTTAGACCATTACAGCCAATAAAGCACTCACGCCTGCGCCAATGAAAGTACCAATCCTTAGCAAAGTACGAGCATCCAGCCCTTCTGCATAAGGAAGGCAGCCCAGAGCTATGGCTATAAAAGGTCATGAAAGCTCCCTTCAAAGGCATGCTCTCAAATATGCACTAAAACGCCCGCAAAAAGCCTTCAAGCAATCTCAAACTCTCAGAAGTTCTTAATCTCTCTCGAGCCTCTAGCACTCTCTCTCTTAGTTTCCGGTTCCCAGCGAACTTTGGACTGAGAAATTCTGCTCCTCACGAGCAACCACATAAGTCACTCATCCCACAAGTGTTTTCCCGCCTACACAAAACATTCATCAGCATTCATACTGCATCTGCTGCATCCACCTTCTCATTTCGAAAGACCAATTACTGATTTGAGTGTCAAAGTGTTTTTAGTGAGATAAAATTCCGACATCACCTGACCTCTTGTTTGAAGTTGTGATACGCAGGACCCAAAGCTAAGAGAACGGAGACCAGAATCGGACGGACTGTTCAACCCGAATATGTTCAAACTTAGATCCAGGATGCATCACTCTCCATGTCTAAGAGAAGCTAAACCAAGACATACAATCCCCAACAATTAGCAAACGATGTGAGTATGCTACGTTTAATTAAAGTGCCCAAATTTTGCCATGACAGCCATTCCAAAAGCAAGTAAATCCTGGGACATCCCGAAGTTAAGTGCTACACCATATATCTTTTCTTGGATCACTCACTACCACAGCACTCCAAGCATTGAGTTGTTTTTCTCATTCAATTGATCCCAACAATATCACATTTATGGGAATGTAGGCCTTTAAGTTTACAATATCAAGATTAGAACTTCATCAAACTAATGCTTTAAAAAAAAACCTCCCCCAGAAGTACTGAAATTTATCTGATTTTGTCCAGAATAAAAAAAAAGTTTTGGTACCACATTTCTCCCATATCCCTGGTTCATTTTTTGAATCATTGGGATTAGCTTTTGCACTTCCTTTCATACTCCTAACGTGGGGGTGGTGGCAGGTTTGGGAGGGGGGGTCAAAACAGTGATATAGTCCAAATGAAATCTTGCTTATTCTCATTTTCATATGTATAGTTATCATTTTTTACTAAGCTAAAAAACAAGCAAGAGGCAAAATAAATAAGGGATCAAAGCTATTTTGAAAAAAAAAGGGGGGGGGGTCAATATTCACAGCTTCCATAGTTCAGAGAAAGACAAAACAGCTTCAAAAATTCCTTCAGAGGCAAGTTTCACATAGGATGTCTTCTTGTGGCTCCAACTGATTCCAACAAGATTATAACATCAGAAATGTGAAATAGGCTATAACTGCAGTGTAATTTGAAAGTGTCTACATTATTAACACTTTCAGCCTAATGTTACCAATAACAAATGCAAGTTCCATTTGGAAAATATGAGTCAAAGACATGAAATTAAAGGCATCAGCATAATAGGAGTACAGAAGTTTTTATTAAGAAATAGAAATGTGAACCATACCTTAATATGGGTGTCTTTTGGGAGGGCCATGTTTAACAGAAAATCAGAACCAATTTGATTCCAATCAGTAAAATCTATATCACCTACGTCTGCTCTATTTCCCTGATTCTCCCTCCTGCCAAGATTGGAAGACCTGCCTATCCAAAGATATATATTCCTTTCTTCAGTAAGGCTTGAAACTGCTGTTGGTGCAACAATGATAAAAGCTGATTTGGTATCCAGCTCACAAGCTCCAAACATGGAGATCTTATCCAAATTTGGAAGTCGATACACAGCAGGTTGGTTGTGATTGCTATGTCCTGAACCAATTGCTATCATACCACTCAACACACTCGGCTCATTGTTTTTAGGGGATGAGCACACTCCTCTAGCTTTGTGATCATCAATGTCTACAACAGATTCCTCTGAAGAACAACTAAATTTTTTTATCCTACTAGATAATTCTTCATATTGTTTACCTTCACAGACAGCAGCATCCTTGATATCTGCAGAATTTTCACCATTATCTGACTCAGAACAAAAGTAGAAATTCTTGTTCATCTTGACATCTTTCTGATGATAACCTGAATTATTTTTCATAGTATCTCTTATCCTCGTATCATCGGCCATCACAGGCAATTTCAGACACTTAGACAAGCTACCCCTGCGTTCTGCAATCGAAAGAGGAGATCTTTGAGATGGTGAGGAGGTTTTTTGTGGACATTGTAAGGAAATATTAACCTCAATGTATCCTGGATTATTAGATATGTTTGGAGAAGTTTTAGATGAGAGAAGAGAATTACACAATGTAGACACAGTTGATGACAATGTCCAAGGTGACTCTATTGGGGAATCCGAGAAATACTTTGAACTATTACTCGAGTCAGAAGAGATAGAATTAGGAGAGACGTAAGGAGATGAATGGGACGAAGATGACAATACTAATGAAGAAAATGCTGATGGTGACGATGATGGTAACAGTGTAGAGGACGGCACTGACGCAATTTCAGATGTATGTGGCGGATTTATTACAAGGTTATCTCTAGTATTATTCAATCTAGAATCTGAATAATGTCTATTGATAACCATTTTGGGTGCTAAAACAAACTCCTTCACATGGCCAGAGGCAAACTTGCGCCTTAGTACACTCCAACTGCTCTCCCTTGCAGGCAGATGTGTTTCATGTTCAGCCTCTGATGATGCAAACGGTGGCACAAAACCGCCCATAATTGCCTTCTGGAAGATCTCGAAATCAACATCATACAAGTCTACTTTCTTTTCAACAAGTTGAATTTTAGCAGATGAATCCCCGTGATCTCCTCCATTGCCAGATTTATCGATCAAGAAATCCGAAAATGCATGCCAAAAGAATGATGGCTCCTCCTCGTCCCTGATCACATGGACTGGCACTTCCACCCTCTCATATCGCACAATCTGACGTACGGCCCCTCTTGCATCCCTTTCCATGATGGCTCCACAGTTCTTACCAATCCAAACATATATTGCAGAAGGCACTTGAATAATAAATGCTCCTCTGGAATCAAGTGCAGAAGGGGATGGATCATCCAACATTTTTGGGACAAGATGCAAGGGATCATATGAAGAGTGTGGGGCAATTCTATACATCCTGAATAATGAACTCGGACTTAAAGGAAAGGCATGAACCCTTTTTTGACACTGTAGTAACTGGCAAGCAAAACCCATATTTGGGTCAGCAATACCTCTGGCTTCCTTTACATACTGAAATGCATCATCAAAGCTTTGCCCTTCTCTCCACATAAGATAAGCAATCACCAATGATGTTGACCGAGAAACCCCTTGACAACAATGAACAAAAACCCTTCCCTTCTGTTCCCTAACATCTTCGAAATAGTCAAAAACGTCATACAATATGCTAGTAATGTCTTCTGAAGGGGTATCTTGCAGCCACAATGTTCTGTATACAAAATCAGCTTTAAAATACTCTGGGCATACAAAACCCACACAGTTGAGCACATGGGTAATCCCATTCAGCTTCAGTATATCTCTATTCCTGGCAACAGAATCCCCTCCAAGATAGATGTGCTCAGCTACCTTTGAACACTCCTTATCAAAGAATGCTATCTTATCCTTTTTCACAAGCCCCCCATTCTTATCAGAACTCCTCTGAATGGATGACAAATCCAGCTTCAACCTCTCCACACCCTTGTTCACATCCCTCCCACCTGGGGTGGGTGGCCCAGGCCACTCTCCTATATCATCTGAGCCTGCCCTGGGCCACTCATCTAAACTCCGTCTAGCAATAGCCAATGGCTGCAACGGCGGTAAACAAGACCTTGCCTTAGAATTTTGTTGGGAACGAGGGGTTAATGGGGCAGGAAACTTTCGTGCTTGCCCACAACTATTCCCTGAATTTTCCCTCAGATCTACACCAACTTTCTCTTCACTGTCTGGTTTAATGGGCATCGACCTTGACGATGACCATGATGATGACCGCCAGAATTTCTTTTGACTATTGCTAGAAGCATTGTACTGGCCCCAAGAGCTGGGAGCATCCTCTTTACCCACCATAACCACTTGAAACCTTTCTGTGTATTACCAAAATAAAAACACCCAATTTGGGACGGTTGTTTACCGCTTACAATCAATAAATACCGAATTCATATCTGATAGCGCACAGGCCACATAGAATAAAAAGGGTAACCCTGGAGCTTGATTCCAAGGTTTAGCCTGTAAAAAACTACAAAATGTTACGATGAATAATGAATGAAACAAAACAATAAGCAGGAGTGTAGAAAAATCATAAACAAGAAACCCACATCACTAAGAACATTCTAGGGTTTCTTCCCCACCTAAATAACAATAGATGTCAGACACAGCGGAGATTTAGAACTTACTGTGACAGATGAAACGCAACCATGAGACAGAGAGAGAGTGAAGAGAGAGCAAGAGTTTGGAAGAGAGGCAAAAGGAGAAATAGAGGAGAGTACGAGTTTATCCTCCTGAGTGGTGTAAAGGCGAAGAGGGAGAGGGAGAGGGAGAGGGAGAGGAGATGAACAGACCCCCACAGCGCCAGCAGAGCCCTTTTGACGAAGGTGGGCTAGCGAGAGATTTCTGTGGATTTTCTCACTTCTTCTTCCCCTTCTCCGTCAAATTCAAGGGTCCCATCCCAATGTTTTAAAAAATTATACAATCCATTTTCAGCCTTCTAGTTTCTAATTATTTTTTAAAATTCAAAAATTATTTTGAATTTCAGATAAGTTTTACAAATATTTTTAGTGTTTTTATTGATAAAAAAATTATATATTTTTTTCTAAACTTAGTTCTCATCAACCAAATGTATTGTGTTTGATTAAACTTTTTTTTAAAAATATACTAGTAAATTTAATTCATTTTATTTTTTTACAGGTTTTAGTTATCCTTGAATTTAGATGGCAAAATTGAATCTTAGTCATTGAAATGTATCTTTTGTCTCGTGAAGCTAAAAACGAATTGCTGAATATATTGTTATTTATTCAAATGATGATCATGGCTAAGAATTATTGTATCATTAACTCTTTAATTGACTTTTTAATAATTAATTATTACACATAGATTTTTAAGTAAATTGAGTGTTACTTTTGATGCGTTCTTGAATTCGGATTATTGTACGGATTAATAATCCATCTGATTTTTTGCATCTGGTCGAATTGAAACGAATCCAATCTCCATCTCTAATAACTTAGGTCATGTGTAATGTAACAAATAAATAAAAGGTCAGAGGATTAGCGGGACTTACTCTCTGATTTATCCTCCAACACTTTAATTAGAAATTTTTCTTAAAAGATAGAAAGATATGATGGTATAAGAGAATGCATGAATGCATGTACGTGGAAAAAAGTGAATAATATTGAAGTGTTTGACTCTGGTGGGTGTACTCAACGAGGAGTGATTTTGCACAAAAAGAAAGAGACAGGAAATGCTTACTATTGGATAGTATTTTGGGTTGCCTTTTGGGTCTTTTTTCTCTTGGGCTCTCTCTGGATTGCCCCCTTCCTCCCTTCCTTAGCGGTGGAGAAGGGTCATTTGTAGGTGATGGCCCAACGTGACTTTAGCACCAAAGCTTGGATAGTTGTCGCATCGAGATTCACAAGTTTTTGGTCATTGACTAAAGCCACCGGTGTCAACTATCATGTTGCGGTGGTGGTGCAACCATTGGTGGTCTTTGATGATATCTATCAAACTGTTCTGGCGAGTGATTCACCAAGCCACGTTAGTGGTGGTAATGGCAGCGTCCTTTCTGTTACGGGTAGGTGAGCTTGGTCGTCCCCTTTGAGTGTCGACTGTGACCATGAATGGCAGGCGCCGACTTCTACGCTAGTCAAGCTATCGTCACTGTGTTGAAGGGTTCCTACGCTGGGATTGGTTATGCTACAGGAGGTCACCTATTAGGCTAGGTCGGCCTCCATTTCCACCGGCCATAGCTAAGCCTGTCGCTTAGCCTTCTGGACTCTGCTCTTCATAGGACTTTACTGACAAATGGACCTGACTTTGGATTGACCCATGGCATTACAGGGCCCATTACTAGCCCCAATACAGGGTGACTGGGCCTCGTCAGTTCCTGGTATGTTGGATGATGGGACGTCTCCAACTAGGCTAGTTCATGTGTTCCTTCTCAAGATGTTTCATCGCCAGTTACCGAAGGCTTTACTTCTTTCCCAAGCAGCTTGTAGCTTTCCGTACGGGGATGCAGGGATTCAAGGCTTTGTTTGGAAAGATCTTAGCTCTGATTCGAGCCTGGCATCAATTCGTTGCCAATCCTCAACAGGCGATGCTGGCAGGCATGACTTTTCATTGATGGCTTGCAGATCTTCATCTTTGGCTATAAATAGTGGTACTTCTTAGCACTTTGCTCCATAGTTTACCTTCACATCAGCTAAGTGATGTGAGAGTTCAGAGTCAGCATGGGTCCTTCACTGCCTCCAACTCGGATCGAATGGAGTTTTGTGAGATTCGAAGAAATGCTTGAAATTTGCCGTTATATTCCTCCATTGATTTCTTTGATGTCGTAATGAGGGTAATCCGATCATAGGGCATTAGTATCTTCCTCCTCCCGCTGGTGTTCAGCTGCCCTCCTCTTAAGGAGCTTCGAAGGGCAGGCGTTCCCCTCAATCTTCTTTCGGATTTGGGGAAGTGGCCCTGCCTCTGATTTGTCTTGTAGGAGTGGCCTCCGGAGCTTACTGGGGGAGGTGCTTCTAGAGTCTACTCGGGACTTGGCCGTTGTCACCATGCTGGGTCTCACTTAGTTTCAACGGTTATGGCCTGTCTTAATGGAAGATGTCCGGAAGGGCAAGCCTCCCATGCGAGGCTGGCGGTGTCTTGCTCCGCTCTTCACAAGGGAATGATTTTTCATTCCTCTCTTGCTACACCCGATTTCTAGTCGGGACGTTCTACAAGAAGATTGTTTGTGGGAACATAGCTACGAGGTGCTTTCCGACACAATTTTCTTCCCTAAGTCTGTCTTTCCCAAACCAATTTTTGGGTGAGTGCCATCAGGTCATCATTCTATGTATTTTTTCCTTTATTACCTTATATGTCTGCTGATGTAAGTTTTGTATTTTATAAAAAAGATTAATGAATGGAACTACCAAATATTTTTTCTAAATTCATCACATGGCTTTCGACACTTGCATACTTTGATTGATTTGAATCTTCTGATATGGTTTTCAACCGCTTGGTCTTCCTTAGTTTGATAGTGCAGCCCTACTAGCAACTCAGTCTTCTGGTGGTTCGACTCATGGTGACTCGCCCCGACATTCGATTAGGATATGGTTGGTCAAACCAGCCTTGAGTTGGCCGAGGACGGGCGCTGTCGTTCTACGACCTAGGAAAGTGACATTCTTGAAGGCATCAATAGATGAGCGACATCGTCATTGTCGTATCAATCGAGGCGTTAAAGCGCATTGATTGCGATGGGGTGCATCACGTCAGGTGGCATAATCGTGCTGGTAAAATGACGCATCGCTTCATTGCCTTCAAACTGCATCATTGCTGGCGAGGGCGTTGGCTTTAAGTGCTGACCCTCAACCGTTTCCTCTATCGCTTGCCAACTGCAAAAGTTTCAGTTCCTGGGTTTGCCATCTTTCCTTCTGATCAATTTCTACTCTTATCTATAAATGGTTGACGAGGGCTTCATCTACGTTTCCAACCTGATACCGTGACCAGCGGGATCGTCGTCTTCTTCCTCTGAACCTAAGTCCTCAACCGAGGAGGCAAGCTCCAACGAGAAGACGTTGGCGGGAGTCAATGCAAAGGATTTGGTGGGCGCAATGACCGCTGAGGAGGAGTGCCATTCGGAGGCCTCTATTCTTAAACCCCCCAAGGCTCCTAGGGCGTCCCTTGTTTTGAGTTTGTCAGATTTTCTCGCCAAGTATGTTTGTCCCTTTGAGAGGTAATATAAATTTTTGCATGCATGTTTTCTCGATGTAGTCTCTGGTTGACCACTCTTTTCTGTTTGACAACCACAGATGGTGTCCCACATGGTGGAGACTGCTCGTGCAAGGCTGAACGAGTTGGAGCGTTGGGTTGATGATGTCACCGCGAAGACACAATGGGGCTCGGAGTGGGTCAACCATCTCACCCAAGCTCTGTCCGAGTCATAGGCAAGATTACAAGGGCTCACTGAGGCCCATGCTCTAGCCCTAGATCGGATTACCTCGCTCAAGAACAAGTTCTAGAGGACTCGGAGGGAGCTTGCGGACTTTCAGTACGAGAAAACCTGACTTAGCGACAAACCCTAGCCATAGGCGTAAATAGGATCTTCTTTTTGTTTTCTTGTGTTTTGAGGATGATAGTTGTCTTCGGATGTATACTTTAATTTTTCAATAAAACATGCTGAACCATTTTGATCATTATCACATGTTGTATGTAATTCGAGTGTTCGAGCGGTGTTCTCTGCTATTTGCCGACCACCAAATCGGGTTGCCCAAATCTCTCTTTGGCCATTCTGCTGGCAGTCCAAACTCACAGCGATTGGTCCTGAACATTGGATTAGGATGAGGGTGGTCAGATCTACCTTGAGCCTACCCAAGTAGCACACCGCTAGTTTGTCACTTTGGGAAACGGGGGCTTTGGGGTCTTGAAACTGTAAATTGTTCTACCATTTAGCTGTCTCGAGTTTGTCAGACCATCACTGACAACGTTCGAATGACGTGCTATGGCACCTCCAAAGCGTAGCACGTGTCATGGTTATTATTGGCCATACCCCTTCAACTCCCCACACGACATCATTTTGGTTTAGGCAGAGGTTTATTTAAACCTTGGGCCTTTGCCATTTCCCACGCTATTCCTTTTTTATTCAGGCCGCTTTGCTTCTATGATCTCTTCTTACTCCTTCATTCATAACTCTTAAGGAGGTTGATAGAATTTGGTCCATTCTCACTACCCAAGACATTGAGTCCCTTTTTGCATGGTTTAACATCTCGAGCACCATAGAGTTTCGGATGCCAGGTGCGAATGATAAAGCATGCTCCCCATTGGAGGGGTACATCACAATTTATGAGTCACATCTAAAGGGGGACTTCGTTTTCCAATCGCGCTTGAGTTGTATGAGATTTTGACGGATATGGGCATCCCAATTGTAAGGCTTCAACCCAACACTATTTGGTACCTGGTCTCTATGTGCATCTTTACCGAACATTACAGTCGCGAGTTTACCCTTAAGTCAATGAAGGTGGTCTTCTATTTTAACCAGGGCTTGGACTGGATTTCAATATCCACATGCCTGGAGTTCTACTTTTGAGGGGCGAATTCAGATTCAACCAAGAAGTTGAAAGACTGGTATTTCTATCTGATGATTCCTTCTAAGTGGGCTCCTTCGAATGATTGGAGCAACGTACGAGCTTTTCTCATTACCACCGTGGGAGATTAGGAGGAGGGTCAGGAAAGGCCACTAACGGATCTCCTTCAGGCGTACGCTGACACCTCCCGAGAGAGAGGCCATTGGTTGATTGTCGAGGTCTTTGTTGGGGTCCAATGGGAGCCTCACTTTAAGGGGGCTAACATAGCCTCGGTATTGCCTGCCGCATCTAAGAGAAGGCCTAGAGTGCAAGTAATCCAGGAGCCATCTAATAGGGCTACCAAGTGATGAGAGACCTCGTCTGACACCTCTTCTAGTGATGACGGGCCATGCTGGAATGGTTGTTATAAGAATTGAGTTTTAACTTATATTAATTATGATTATTTAAAA
>JAODPA010119695.1:0-18273 GCA_025585075.1 Nepenthes mirabilis | reverse complement strand
TAACAATTTATAAATTTGCAAATAATGAGAGTAAATTAGTAAAAAAAGTTGTTTACCTTTAGTTACTATTCCTTCTATGCGCATTTCCAAGTAACATATACAAAATTATATTTCCAATTATTTTAGTTTATATCTTTTACATCATTTTCTTGTAACATATTGTATAAATCATAGTGTTTGTTGTGTCCCGGGCCCGTGGTTACCGTACGGATTAGGGAGCCTTCGGATTCCTTAGCGTGCGGCGGCGTCAAGTGAAGGGTCCGGTCTTCGTCTTTATGAACCTGGGCCTGCACAACACAAACAACAAAAAGAGGTCAAGGGTCTGGCATGATTTCTCCCACCGAGGCCGCTCCGATGCTCAAGTCAGCAAATTCCCACAATGAACGGAAATGGCGCACGCTATGAGCGGTGCGCGGTTGGATGCTGTGAAAGCGTATGAGATGCGTGAATGATGGTGTGGAGAATGCATTGAGCAGGTGGTGGGAGGCCTGACTCCCTTGGTGCACCGCAGCGGGTGGCTAACTTCCCCCGAGTCTGAGAGGACAAAGTGGGGTGGAAACGAGCTAGCTATCGCCAGTGGAAATGGGGGACTCCTCAGTTCCAGCCCTCATTTCTTTTTATGAATTCGCCACAGATTGCAGCTGAGAATTTCTGCTAGTGAGCAAGGAAATCGGACTCGAATCGGATCCCTTTCTCTGTGGGGTGTGGGAGCTCTTATAGGTCCCTTCCCCTTAGACTCTGGGCGCCAGAATGCCCGTTGTGAGAGTTTCTTCGCCGCTGGTCGCCGTCGTAGACCACCGGTTATGCCGGCGGCCGTTTCCCTGCAATGGGCAGGCTCCTGGCGCTACCGGCCATGCCTGGTTTTTCTTGGAAACAGGATTGGCTGGCCGCCTACAGGTGGTTGCGTAAGCCGTTGGCGCCGTGCCAGCTGCTCTCCCATTGGCTGGCTCCACGCCTTCCTGCCTGCAGCGCATTAAATACGTCGCAGAGTTCCGTTGCCTTCCGCTAGCGTGGGTTCTTTTACGTGTTCCGATTGCTGGGCTGGGCTCACCATCCAGTGCGGGCTTCCAAACCTTCCGTGGGCCTTGGAATTCTGCGTGGTCTTGGAAATTCTTCATGGGCCAGGACATGGGCCCCAACACTAGCCCCCCATGCCTGGGCCGACCAATGGTCGGGGCTGGCACGTCCCCTTGGGCCCATTCCGCTGCTTCACAGCCTTCCTCGTGCCGCGCTTACTTGTTCGTCATTTTCTGAGTTTGCGCCTTCCCTAGGAGGCTAGACAGGCTTTTCAGGTGCTGCTGCGACTTGTCATTTCACCGAGTAAGAGTTGCACACCTTGAGTTGCATCTGACCGAGGGTCTTTCCTGTTCAGTGAAAGACGTCTGCTTGCTGCCGTGTTGCGTTGGGTAAGAGGGTGGTTTGCACCTCGCTCATAAATAGGAGGGGCACTCAAGCAAGCTGAGTTCATCCCTTAGTAATCATCGGAGAGGCGATGAGGAGATCCTGGCTTCCCCCGCCCTTAGCGGGTCCTCGAGAGGGAGTCGGGTGGATCGGCCGAATGCTTGGAGTCCTTGACGAAGACTGTCTTAACCCTCATCCTACAGCTTTCCTTCTGTGCTAACGAGAGTGGCTCGACCATTCCGCTGTCGTCGCGTGCTCCCTTTCGGGTTGTGGCTCAGTCGACCTGGGGCAGAGTCTCGGCGGAATCCCTGCGGGTATGTTCACCTGTTAGCAGAGGCTTTCGCACGTACTCTTCTCACGCGTCAGGCTAGAGCGCCAACCGTGGAGGGATCTCGAGGTCAGTAGCCCTCCGAGGGAGTGGGGAGTCCTCACCCTACTCTCTCGGAGTGCTTTCCTGGCCTCGGTGCTTCCCGCACCCTGGTGGATGGTGTTTCGGCGACTTCCACCAGGGGATGCTCCTAGCCTCCAAACCAGTCCGCTCGGCGAACCTCCGACGGCTCCAGCCGTGGGGATCTCATGTTGATCACGTTCGCCAAGGTCACCTGGGGCACGAAAAGGGAGCATACCGGGTCTCGCACCGTTGTCTTCCTTCGTCTTTGTCGTAGCCTTATTGCTGCAAACTCTGTACTTTGTAAGAAAGTAAGGATTAATAAAAGAAGTAGCCCATTTTTGTCTTTAGTTCTTCCTCTTTTTGTGCGTTCTCCTTTCCGCTACTAGGTGCTTTGCCCTGGAGATCCGCGTGTAACTTTGTGGGTGTTTGAAGAGTCACTGTCAGCGGTCGTGTCTCCTAGGATGACTGGCGCATTTAATGCCAGCGCGGTCAGGAAACGTCGCGTCGAGGAACCTCGCTTTGAAAACGCGCGAGGCTTGATGAGCTTTCCACGTGTGAAATTCCTATTGGCCATGGTTTGAGGCCTCCTGTCCTTTGGGGTTGCTGCCTTTTCAGGAGAAAGCTCGTCTATTTAAACGCGGCACTTTCTCATGAAACCTTGCGCTTCTTTGCACTTGCGTATTTATTGGTAGTTTGCTCTCCTCGTGTGTGCTTTCTTGTTGCAAATTTGATGGAAGACTCCTCCCATGACTCGAAACGCTCTTCCGATGAGTCCGAGTTTGGCTCTCTCGCTCCCGGGACTTCGGGGGCCCGCTCTTCAGGAGGGGTTCGCTCTGAATCCACGGTGGCGGGTCCTTCCCAGAGTCGGAGAGCGCCTCCGGGTTTTGAGAGGGTTGAGCCACGCCAAGGGGCGACTGCAGCTGAGGTGGAGTGGCTGAGGGCTTGCGTCGCACACCTGGAATGCACTTGGGCAGTTTGCTCTCCTCGTGTGTGCTTTCTTGTTGCAAATTTGATGGAAGACTCCTCCCATGACTCGAAACGCTCTTCCGATGAGTCCGAGTTTGGCTCTCTCGCTCCCGGGACTTCGGGGGCCCGCTCTTCAGGAGGGGTTCGCTCTGAATCCACGGTGGCGGGTCCTTCCCAGAGTCGGAGAGCGCCTCCGGGTTTTGAGAGGGTTGAGCCACGCCAAGGGGCGACTGCAGCTGAGGTGGAGTGGCTGAGGGCTTGCGTCGCACACCTGGAATGCACTTGGGCTGAGTCAGAGGCCAGGCCACACGTCTCGTTGGTGCCAATTTGGGGGCACAGGCCCGCATACTGGCTCTTGTAGGAGAGATCGAGCTGCTGAGGCAGCAACATGAGACTGAGGTTGCTGAGCTGCGGTCGGAACTGAGGACGAGGCTTCAGCCGGAGGGAGTGAATCTTGCCCTGGAGCGAAGTTATCTTGATGTCGTAAGGCTTTACCGGAGGCTGGCCTCGCTGGAGAACTCAAACTTCCGAGTTGGTGTTCTGAATCCTCGTAGCTCACATGCTCAAACCCGCGAACAGTTGGTGGACTACCACGTCCCAAGCTCTTCCACAGGCCATTGGGACCATTAGCTGACTGCTTCTTTTTGCTGTTGTACTTCTTCTTCTTCTTCCTTTTTGTAACCGTTGTAATGGAATCCATTAATATAATAAAATTTGCTATTTCAACGCACCGTTTTGCCTTCTGAATTCCCTGCTTCTTGATTGGTTTTTCCGTTTTGTGTTATTGTGCGCCTCTTCATGGGCTCTACTATCGTGAGCCTTCATTTAATGAGGAGGCGCCAGCGTGGATCCCTGTCAGACGGCTAAGGGGACGCGCCTGTTAGTCTGGCTTTTAGCCATGATTGCGGGCAATTTCGGATCCTGTGGTGCGTCGTGAAGCCGGCACATGTCTCGGTCGTCTGCAAGGTGGAGCCGCTTTGGCTTCCCGCCTTTTGGCTTTCCGTTGCTTATTTAAACCAAACAGGGATTGCTTCCCTCCCTCTGCTGAGATTTTTCCTGTAATGTACTCGTGCCAACTGAGAGAGAGATGGCGAAAAAGAGAGAGAGCTCTTCTTCTTCCCAGGCTCCCAGAGCGACTCGTCACGGGGTTCATAACACCGTGTCCATCCTAACTGCGGGAGCCATTGCTTCCCTTGTGGCCGATTACGGCCTTCCCAGTGATTGGAGTTACCGTGTCCCTGGCGTATTGGATAGAGCCAGCGCCCCCCGAGTGGTCTACATCACGATATATGAGCGCCATCTGAGGGGGGGCTTCGTTACCCCCATGCACTGCATGCTGTATGCGTTGGTGGACGGGTTGAGAATCCCGGTGGCGAGGCTTCACCCCAACGCCTTGCGTTATTTGGCATCCCTGTGTATTTTTGCCCTCCTTCATGGTGGCTCTTTTGACGCCAAGGTGACGAGGTTGATCTTCCGGTTCACGGAGTCGGAGGATTGGGTGTCGATGTCCCCCAAGGCGGGGTTCCACTTTTGCGGAACCAACCCTGACTCGGTGAAGGGCTGGAAGGAGCGCTTCTTCTTCCTGTAGGAGACCCCTGACTTTGAACTCTCACGAGTGTGGGGCCCGATTTCAGGATACTTTCAGGAAAAACCGTCGGCTGAGGACGCCGTGGAGTCGGCGAAGTTCATATTTGCCATCAAGTCTGAAGAGGCTAAGTTCTCCGTCCAGGGTTACTTTCTAACCTCCATCACGTTTGAGGCCTGCAAATGGGGACCTTCTTCGGGATGGAGAATCGCTGGCCCCGATAAGAGAGAACCTGGAGATATAGCCACTCCTCCATCGTCTGGGGGAAACGAGGAGGAAAGCTGTTCATTATTGGAGTCATCGACAGACGATGATGAGGATGAGGCTGCCCTGAAAAGGTTGAGGGTGGCCGAGGGGACTTCCACGGGGAGGTCCAGGAGATAGATCGCTGGCTCTTCTGTTGTGGTGGGAAGTTCGGCTTCGAAAAGACCCACGAGTGCAGGTCACCAGGGAGAAACCACCGAGCCGTCGTCGACTTCGGTCGCAGGACTAGCCGCTCGTGAAGTCTGCGAGGTGGAGTCTTGACCCACTGGGAGTCCTCTCGCTCACTCGATTGCAGAGACGTCTGCGGATGCCGTCGCAGAGGCGAAGGATGATGTTGTCGTTCTGGAGGATCCGGAGGGGCCATTTACGGCCGCGTCTGTGCTGACGCCGGAAGCCAGGGGGCTTGTTGAGCCGTCAGTGATCTTTGTGGAGCCCATCTCGGAATACAGGCCTCCCGAAGGCATGGTTCCATCTCCAGAGGAAGGCGTCGCGCTCGCCGCTGATCCGGTCAAGGCCGACGAGGGGGCAGCCGGGACGTCCTTGTGGCAGGAGCCGCCGAGCGCTCCTACGGCCACCACCCTTCCAGTCAGCCCGCCTCCAGCAGGTGATGGAGCGGGACCTCATGGAGAGGCCCTTCTGGGTGATCTCGCGCACTCTCCGAGCGTCGCCCCTTCTCAGGTATGGTTGCTTCTACCTGGCCTTCCTGCATTGTTGCCTGCCTTGGGAGTGCCTCTGATGTCGCTTCTTATGCAGGCTCCAAGTAGTGCCAACCCTTTTGATGCATTGACTGTCCTCCTTCATGGGGACTTGTAGCAGGTCATTTCCAGCGGAATGGCCCAATTTGCATCTCTCGAAGAGGAGAATGGGCGCCTGCAGCAGAAAGTGGCACAGCTGGAAGCCCTACTCGTTGCCTCAGAGGACCATATTGCCAGGTTGATTAGAGACATGGTTGGCCGGTTCTCTCCGTCGGAGTCACGGCTGGCATTGGAGGCTCGGTATTGGGACGATATCTGCCTGTGCCGTAAGATCGCTTCCTTGGTGGCTCCCCACGTTCCTGAGGGAGTCTTTCATCCGGGGAATGTCGGGATACAGGAGGTATCTCGCTTGAGGAATTTTCATGAGGAGGCGGGTCCATCAAGTCTACCCGATTAGTTTCCGTTTGTGTTGTTTGTTAGACCGTCTTTCGCCTTTGTATCATACTTGTTCCTCGTATATGAATGGAAAGTGACTATTTCTTCTTTGCACTTGTGCTTCTTCTGTCGTGGGATGTCGCTTGCGTTCTTCGCTCGTTGTAATCTGTGGGATTACTTCTCATGCTTGAATGTTAAGCTCCTCGAAGCCATTGTTGCTAAGGCCCTATCCAGGCGCCTTCTTGCATGGTGCTCATCCTTCGTAAGAGGATGTCGTCGCAGCTCACGCATTTAGGGGGCTCGATTCGGTGAAACGGATGTCGTCGCCAAGCCCCTGGAGCCGCAACGAGGGTTAGCGCGGTTATCAGGCCATGGTAACCGGACTCCTGGGTCTAGGACTCGGTAGCGCATGATTGCGAGAGGTGTATGGCCCCTGCTTAAGGCATTATAATCACCAAGTTAAGGTCGTAGCCCACGACCATTGTAGACTAAGGGTGCTCTTTCTGTTCAAGAAGGTCGCCGCACGCCTGCAATTTTTGCCCCCTAAGGTTTTGTCGGCGGTAGATTAGGGACTTCAAAAGCCCCCAGGCTTGATGCTTTGACCGCCTGGGTCGTCGGCGCAAAGCCTGTTTGATGGACTGCCTGGGTCCTTTGGGTGAGATGTCTCAGCCTGCGAGTGGCTGCCTCCGGGCTGTCTAGCGTGGAGCTTAATCTCTGGGGGGCCGCTCGGGCCCACTGGCGCGGAGCCAGGATACATAACGCCGTCTCCAGACCATCTGGTGTGGGGACGGAGTCCTAGGACGGTCGATTTTGGACCGTCTTACACTGGGCCAAGGACAGGTTTTACGGACGGACATTTGTCCTCCCGATTTAGGGACAGTCTAGGTCGTATGATTTAAGGATGCAATACATGTCATCAATTCATACAAATGAAGGTGCAGAATGACAGGAAGAGTGATCATATTAATCAAAAGATAAAACACATGTCCAAGCATTCATTATGATGCATGCGCGTGTGACTTACCTGAGTTGATATAGCATCAATGATAGTACTTCCTTAAGTTGGCGGCGTTCCAGGTCCGCGGGACCAGTTTGCCGTTCTGGGAGCGCAGCTTGTACACTCCGCTCCGGAGGATTGCGGAGACGAGGAACGGTCCCTCCCACCCAGGGGAGAGTTTGTTCCTGTTCACAGTCTTTCCCGCCGCCTCTACGCTCCGGAGGACCAGATCTTCAACTTCCAGTGGGCGTGCCTTTACCCGTTTATTGTAGTACCGCACGACCCACTGCTGATAGGCCACGGTTTGTAGTCGTGCGGCGTCTTGAACTTCCAAGAGCAGGTCCAGACTTTCCCGAATCCTTTGTTCATTGGTGGCTGGGTCGAAGCATTCGATCCTTAGGCTTGGCATTCCCACCTCAACGGGGACCACAGCCTCAGCCCGAAAGCAAAGGTTGAAGGGCGTCTTCCTTGTCGGGTCCCTCGCAGTTATTTGATACGACGACAGTACGGACGGTAGCTCTTCAGTCCAGGAGCCCCCTGCATCTTCCAACCTAGTCTTCAATCCATGCAGCAATGTACGGTTGGTGACCTTGACCTGTCCGTTTGCCTGAGGGTGCGCCACTGACGTATATATCAACTTGATGCGAAGATCGCGGCAGTACTTCGTAAAGCGCTTGCTGGTGAATTGGGTTCCGTTATCGGTCACCACGACCTCGGGGATCCCAAAGCAGCAAACGATACATTGACGGAGGAATTCCGTCGCATTCTACTTTGTGATCTTGGCGAGAGGGATGGCTTCTACCCACTTAGTAAAGTAATCGATGCCGACGATCAAGAATTTCCTTTGTCCGGCAGCTAGAGGTAGGGGCCCAAGTATGTCGAGCCCCCATTGTGCGAACAGCCATGGGGATTGGAGATAGTGCAACTCTGTATGCGGCTGGCATGTCATATTGCCATGGACTTGGTAACTTTCGCACTTCCGGACGAATTCCATAGCATCTCGCTTCATGGTGGGCCAGTAGAACCCTTGTCGCATGACATTGAATGCTAGGTTCTTGCCGCCGATGTGCGAGCCGCACAGTCTCAGATGTACTTCTGCCAGCGCATAATCGGCTTCCTCTGGCGTGAGGCACTTGAGGAGGGGAGTGGAGTATCCTCGCCCGTATAGTCTCTCATTCAGGATCGTGTACCATCCTGCCGTCTTCTTGATTCGCTTGGCTTTATTGCCATCATCTGGTAGGGTCCCATCAGTTAGGTACTTCACGTACGGTGTCATTCAATTGTTTCCTGTGTCGACTCGTAGCACCTCTTTGTCTTCGGCATCGATGTTAGGTGCAGTCAGGACTTCCTTGGGCTCTCTCGCGTACTACTCCATGGACCTGGCGGCCGCGTCCCGGGCTAGTCAATCAGTGCTCTCGTTGTCCGATCTCGGGATGTGTTTGATCTCAAACCGACCGAACTCAGGGATCAGGGCCTTTACTCTCGCCAAGTACCTCACAAGCTGTAGGTTCGAGGCGTCAGAGTTCCCTTTCACTTGATTGACCACAAGTTCGGAGTCACTATGCACGACCAACGACCGTGCGGAACACTCCTTCGCCAGTCATAGGCCCGCGAGAAGGGCTTCGTATTCTGCCACGTTGTTCATGGCCGGGAAGGCCAATGTGACGGAGTATGCAATCTCCATGCCCTCGGGTGTCCTTAGCACAACACTAGCTCCGCTGCCTGCCTGGGTAGATGATCCGTCCACATTCAAGGTCCACACAAGAGGATCATCATCTCCCGTACTTCCTGGGTTGTTGTCTTCTTCTTGTGCTGGCATCGCCGCTTCAACGATAAAGTCGGCCAGAGCCTGTCCTTTCACGGCTGGCTGGGGCCGAAATTCTAGGTCAAATTCTCCTAGTTCGACAGCCCACTTAACCAGCCGGCTGGACGTCTCCGGCTTCTGTAAGATTGACTTCAGCGGCTGGTCTGTCCGTACGACGATTCGGTGAGACTGGAAATAGGGCCGCAGCTTCCGCGCCGCATAGACAAGCGTGAGCGCCATCTTTTCGGCGTGCGGATAGCGGGCCTCCACATCCGTCAGCACTCGGCTTACGTAGTACACTGGCTGTTATCTGCCTTCATGCTCCCTAGCTAACACTGAGCTGAGGGCCGCTGCCGATGTGGCCAAGTAGAGGTAGAGATCTTCCCCTTCGCGCGGCGAGCTTAGGAGAGGTGCGCTGGAGAGGTAAGTCTTCAATTCCCTGAAGGCTTCATCGCATTCTTCACTCCACTTGAACCCCTAGGATTTGGTTCCCCTTAGCGCCTTAAAGAAGGGCAAGTATTTTTCCGCTGATTTAGCGAGGAACCGCAAGAGGGCTGCTATTCGCTCGGTCAGCTTCTGTACCTCTCTTATCGTCCGCGGAGGGTTCTGGTCGAGGATGGCCCTAATCTTTTCCGGGTTGGCCTCGATGCCGCGTTGCGACACGATGAAGCCTAGGAACTTTTCTGAGGTCACTCCGAATGCACACTTAGAGGGGTTGAGTTTCATCCCGTGACGTTGGAGGACCTGAAAAGTCTCATCCAGATCGTTGACGTGGCTGCTGGCGACTTTGCTCTTCACCAGCCTGTCATCGACGTAAACCTCCACGTTCCGCCCGATCTGGGCCTCAAACATCTTGTTCACAAGGCGCTGGTAGGTTGCGCCAGCATTCTTAAGACCAAAGGGCATCATGTTGTAGCAATAAGTTCCCTGGTCTGTCATAAACGAGGTGTGCTTCTCATCCCCGGGTTCATCCGGATTTGGTTGTACCCAGAGTACGCGTCCATGAAACTCAGGAGCTCGTGCCTGGACATGGAGTCCACGAGCTGGTCGATCCTGGGAAGCGAAAAGCTATCTTTGGGGCAAGCCTTGTTCACGTCAGTGAAGTCAACGCACATCCGCCACTTGCCGCTACTCTTCTTTACTAACACAATGTTGGATAGTCATTCCGGATACTGGGCTTCTCTGATGAATCCTGTGTCCAAGAGCCTCTTCACCTCTTCCCTTATGGCGACCAACTTCTCGACGGAGTGGTTCCTTCGCTTCTGCCGAACGGGCTTTCGGCTCGAGTCAAGGGCCAGCTTGTGGACGATAACTTCGGCCGGTATCCGGGGCATGTTAGCGGGAACCCACACAAACACGTCGGAGTTAGCCCTAAGGAAGACGATCAACCGGTCGCGTTCCTCAGGCTGGAGAGATCTGCCAACATTGATACACCTTTCTGGCTCGGCTGGGTTCAAAGGGATCGCCTCAGTTTCTTCTCCGGACTTGGCCTGCCGCAGCGAGGTCTCGTCGCGGAGGTCAAGGTCTTCGTCTGGGCAACATGGTACCACGGGGTTGATCTGGGACAGGTAGCACGTCCGTCCCATCTCTTGGTCTCCGAGGACTTCTCCCACGCCCCATGGGGTGGAAAACTTCACCTTCAGGTGTGGGATGGACGTCACAGCTTCGAAGGCAGTTAGGAAAGGTCTGCCCAATATGGCGTTGTAGACGGACGGTAGGTCGACTACGAGGAACGCCAGCTCTCGCGTCACAGAGCGCGGGTGGGTCCCCATAGTGACTTCCAGCCGAACTATCCCTTGCACGGGGACTGGCTCGTTGTCCAAGCCGTACAAGGGTCCGCTTGCAGCTTTCATCTGGCTTCGTTTTAGTCCAAGTTTAAAGAAGGCAGTGAGGTACAGCAAATTTTGAGAACTTCCATTATCAATGAAAACTCGTTTCAGTTGGTAGTCATCCCCACCACCTGAAACGAGGGCCGATACAACAAGGGGGTCGGTATGGGGAGAGGTTACATGAGCCATATCGTCGCTGCTAAAGCTAATGACATCATTCCTAACCCCTATCCTCGCTCGCTTGTTGCTGGTGGTCGGCTCCGGCTGCCCACGCCTGGCATCCGCGGCGGCCGTGGAGGTGACCATATTGACCACGCCGGCGGCCGTGCGGGCTCTCGGAGGTTCGCTGGCTTCACCTTCGGAGGTTGCAGTTTCCTGTCTCTGGTTCTTGACGAACCGCTTCAAATGTTCGCGCCGGATCAGATCTTTGATCTCCTGTTGCAGGGTTTGGCAGTTCTCGGTGGAGTGTCCCAGGCAGCGATGGTACTAGTAGTACTTTGTCTGGTCGTTGCCGCTGGGACCCTTGGGCATCTTCGGCCACTTGAAGAACTTCTCATCCTGGATCTGCATCAGGATGTTCGTGCGGCTATCGTTCAGAGGAGTCAGGAAGGCTCTGCTGTAATCCTTTTTGGGCCCTGACTGGGGCCGCTGCTATTTTCGGCGCTCCGGGAAGCGCTGACTGTCGCTATCCCTCTTTCTCCTATCAGATGCTCTGGGGGCCTCCGGGGGCTGATCCACTCCCTCGGGGAGCTTCGCCTCATTGGCCTCTTCGGCCATGATGTACGCCCAGGCGATGGTCTCAGCCTCCCGGAAGGTCTGAGGGCGCTGGTGCGACAGGTGCTTGAAGAAGTCTCCCGCCGCCAAGGTGGCAATGAAGGTGTTGAGCTTCAGCTCGTCAGAGAGCTGTGGGATTCGCCGCGCCTCGATGATGAAACGGTCCAGGAACCGCTTCAGGCTTTCATCTGACCTTTGGTAGAGGTGGATCAGGTGCCATGGTTGCCTCTCCTCCCTTCGGTTGAAGGCGAACTGGCTCAAGAAGCTGTCAGCGAGCTCGTCGAACGAGCGTATGGAGTTCGGGGGGAGGCCGTGGAACCAGAGCAATGCGTCCCACCTAAGGGTGACGGGGAAGCACTGTCACATCAAGGCCTCACTCGCTCCCTGCAAAGACAAGTGCGTCCGGAAGCAGTTGAGGTGGTCCATCGGGTCCTTGCTTCCATCGTATCCCTCCAACACTGGCATCTTGAACTTGTTCGGCAATGGCTGGGTCCGCAAGTCCATGGCGACGGGCGACCTTCGGAGGTCGGCAGAGGAGGGCGTGGGCTTCTCCTTATGTAGGATATCCCACAACACCTTGACTTTCTCCTCCATCGATGGGTCGGTAGTGCCTCTTCGCACATTGATGACATTGCAGAGCTCCATGGGGTCCTGGAGGTGCGGTTGAGCTAGCCGAAGGTGGCGACTCTCCGCCTGAGTGGCTCACTCACCGTTAGAGCCTGCTGCTGTTGGTCTCCCATTACCACTCGAGTTGCGGGGGTTACGCCCCTCAGGGGTATCCTCTCGGTCATCGCGGGCGGGATGACTTTTCGCTTTGTTCTGATCATTCCCACTTGGGGCCGCCGGGGCTGCGGTGTGGTCGGACTGGTTGGCTCACCTCCTGCGAGCGGCCTCTCAACGCCTCGCTCTCCTGGAGGTGGAGGCTTGGGATGCTGGAGGGGCAGTTCCCGGCCAGAGAGTCCCTGTGTTCTCGCACAGGGCGCGGAGAACTAGCTTGATATCGCCCATGTCTGCGGCCAAGCGGTGGACGTCGGGCTTTGGACGGTCGTTTGCTTGGTCCCCAACAGGGGGATCTTCACTTTGGACAACGACCTCCATTGGTGGAGCGCTGGCTTGTGCTCGAGTATTTACCATCTTCTGATGTTCAGGAGTGAGGTGGGAAAGAGAAACTTGGCTTCTCGTCAGTTTCCCACAGACGGTGCCAATGTTACATCCCGGGCCCGCGGTTACCATATGGATTAGGGAGCCTTCGAATTCCTTAGCGTGCGGCGACGTTAGGTGAAGGGTTCGGTCTCCGTCTTTATGAACCTGGGCCTGCACAACACAAACAACAAACAAGAGGTCAGGGGTTCGGCAGGATTTCTCCCACCAAGGTCGCTCCGATGCTCAAGTCAGCAAATTCCCGCAATGAATGGAAATGGCGCACGCTATGAGCGGTGCGGCGTTGGATGCTGTAAAAGCGTAAGAGATGCGTGAATGATGGTGTGGAGAATGCAATGAGCAGGTGGTGGGAGGCTTGGCTCCCTTGGTGCACCGCAACGGGTGGCTAACTTCCCTCGAGTCTGAGAGGACGAAGTGGGGTGGAAACGAGCTAGCTATCGCCGGTGGAAATGAGGGACTCCTCAGTTCTAGCCCTCATTTCTTTTTATGAATTCGCCATAGATTGCAGCTGAGAATTTCTGCTAGTGAGCAAGGAAATCGAACTCGAATCGGATCCCTTTCTCTGTGGGGTGTGGGAGCTCTTATAGGTCCCTTTCCCTTGGACTCTGGGCGCCAGAATGCCCGTTGTGAGAGCTTCTTCGCCGCTGGTTGCTGTCATGGACCGTCGGTTGTGCCGACGGCTGTTCCGCTACAATGGGCAGGCTCCTGGCGCTACCGGCCACGCCTGGTTTTTCTTGGAAACAGGATTGGCTTGCCGCCTACAGGCGGTTGCGTAAGCCGTTGGCGCCGTGCCAGCTGCTCTCCCATTGGCTGGCTCCACGCTTTCCTGCCTGCAGTGCATTAAATGTGTCGCAGAGTTCCATTGCCTTCCGCCAGCGTGGGTTCTTTTACGTGTTCCGATTGCTGGGCTGGGCTCACCATCCAGCGCGGGCTTCCAAACCTTCCGTGGGCCTTGGAATTCTGCGTGGGCCTGGAAATTCTTCATGGACCAGGACATGAGCCCCAACAGTGTCATTCTTATGGTTGGGTTTATTTTGGAACATCACAGTTGAGAGAAATGGATGCTGTATAGTAGATTATAGCTAGGGTAAGGAGACAATATAATTGCACAATATACTCAAACACCATATTCACATAAAACAAATCAATGGTTCCAAATACTATAATCTAGGGTTAGGATCCAAACACATTTATTGTTATCAATATCAATAATAAAAACCACAGTAGAAAATAAAAATAACACAAATATTGTTTAAGAATAGCATAAGATACGGTCTAAAATAAGACTAATCTGACCTAATAGAATACAGGATTTATGGATTATAAACTTGTTGAGGAATATAAAATAACAAAGTTGTCAGGTTTAAAATGGAAGAGAATTAGGAATTTGTCAAGATATTTGAGCTGTAAAATGATCAAATAGTCGAATTGTTTAAAATACCAAAAATCGAAGAATTTAATGGCTTGACAGAATATTAGACTTGGCATTACATCCAAATGAACATATATATAAATTAAGGGATGTATGATCATATTAAATAGGTAGTTGCAACTATTTAATAACAAATATTAAAATTTGAGCAGCTATAAATTTGTGCAACAATTGAGTCTCTAACAAGCTTAACATTTTAGTTGATGGGCAATATTGCCAAAATAGAAAGATACAATGATTGACAACAATGATATAAATACGCTAGTTTCACATAGTCAAAAGGACCCCCGAAATTTAAAAGAAAAAACGAAATGATATAACGTAGGCCTTTAGACTCTTGCACCTTTTGATAATTATATAGCAAAATCCTTCAATTTTAATATTCTCTCACATTTATTTATCCTTAATTTCTTATTATCTTTTATATTTATAGAAAATTTTTTAATTTGAACGTCGGAGGATATATTAACGAGTGCTATATCCTCTCTCATTTAGTTAACTATTATAGTGTGTGTAATCTAGATTTAAAGGTTTGAAGGTTCGATCGAATTTTATTCAGACAACAATATTTATCTAATGTATGTATCATTGGTGTCATTTAGAAAAACATGATCAAGTCATCTATTTCTACCCATTTGAGATTTCACTTACCCAAAAGCTCTTCACATTTTTGAAAAACCAAAATGGTAAATACATTGGTACATGGTCGACTAAGCCAACTGTTAAAGGACGTCGCATCTTGTGGCTTCTAATTGGAAGAGGGTAGCTATGGAGAAGCTCGCTTACTAGCAAATCCGGATGTCAAAACTATGTTGGTTGAGTTTAATAACATGTCCAAGATGTTGAAATCTTTATTGGTCAAGGTTGAGGGCAATATACACAAAGTGGCTGTTCTCCACTTACGAGTATCAACCTCAAGGAGAAGGTCAAGAGGAAAAAGGGTTATCTCAAAGGGAGCTCATCATCAGCCAAAGATTTTGATGGCTCACAAAGCATATCTTCACGCTAATCCTTGGCTCGAAGGATGTTTGAATTTTGAGTCAAGAGAAGAAAGTCTAGATTGATGAAATTTGCGAAATACTCAAAATTTCAAATGCCCATTAATTTGAGAGGAAGTGTTGTACAATAGAATGCTTAAAGCCCTCTAAACCAAAAGATACCACTTGTATATACTAATCACTCGAAGTTGAGGTTATTTTTAAACGTCAAAAGAATAACCTGTAAGGCTTGAGTTCTTTATTATAATAATTATAGGTAATTAAACTAATATAATTAAATTTGAGGTCAAAAAATGTAAAAAATTAAATTAAGAATAAAAAATTGGATCGGTTAACTTGACACTTGAAGCAAGCCTGACCTGCACCTGAGCATCAAAAGCAGTAGCTCAGCACTTGAGGTTCACCAGAGAGCTGCTCGATCGATCGTTGGCAGTAGCTATGCGCCTGATGTGTGCTCGAACAGTACTCAAGCACAAGGTAGTATATAAGAACATCCGACTTAAATTTCTAACATTTTTTGAGATTTTTGAGAGTTAGAGAGAGAAGCAGCCAAGGAGAAGAAAGAGAGGAAGAGTGAGAAAGTTTGAGGATGTCTAATTTAAGTGATTCAAGGTTAGAATTTGGTAAATTTGGAGTAAAAGTAAGTGCACTTTATAATCTCCATCCATTGTTGTTGTTCATTTTTAATTTTTATGAGTAATTATTGTTCCATTGCTCAATTATGTTAATATTTTTGAAGTTATATTGGTGTACTCAGCATGCACGTTCATTTTCATGATTTTACATCAAAATTTTATAATAACTCATACTTAAGTTATAAACAACATACATATGTACTGAAATTCTAAAACCAAACTTCATGCATATTTTGATTTTAAGTTATATGATTCTTCTGTGAAGGAACGAGTCCTGATTTTCATAGGATCCTCCGTCAGATAGGTTTAGAACAAAATTATAAATTTAAATCCTTAATTTCTGTAGAAATTTTGGTAGAGTTCTATCTAAAACTGGACAAAAAACCCAAATATATAACCTGTATTAAACAATATGTACATACACACAACTAATCCAAAGTAATACGATCCATCCTACAATACACATACACAGGATCACAAGGCCATATCCATCCATGGCTTTAACATAATCCTATCCACTAAATCAGATATATATACGAGATACCGCCTAGGACCTGTACAAAATCCAAAAAACATATAGCAGAAGCAACTATGTAAACCTACGGAAGCATATTTTCTGTTTCATGACATGCATCGCATACGTTTTGTATATAAAATCCAGATATGCAGAATCCATATACAAAATCATGTATTTAAATTCAAACTGTTTTCTTTCAAGTCTCCAAAATACTTCGGGTCTCCAAAAGTCTTTTGGCTAAATTTTAGATTACCCTCTCTCGTCTGGTTCCAACTCTACGGTCTCATTTGGAGGAAAAAATATAAACAGTAAGCCAAAACCCCAACAAGATACCAAATCATACAGAATGTAATACTTCTATACAGAACATATATTCGATAAGACATAATACTATGATAATATCAAAAAAACAGAGCATTCATGTGAATGGGTTTCAATAAATCATAATTCAAGTTTTCCTGTAAAACATAACTAGACTGGAACAAAAATCGCGATAATCAAAAGAACATAAGCATTAATGGAAAACAGGAAGGGTGCATAGTTCTATTTGAACATGTGCAGAAATCTATGAGACAGTTCCAAAGTTCATTTGTTCTCAAAAAGTCTATGTTCGTTATTCTAAGGACCCATCTAGTATTCTTTACTAGTTAAAGGGTGAATAATTGAGGACAAATTGTGTTTGATTTACACAATCAAATGCCGATAGTTCGATAGTTCCGATAGTTTGATATTTTGATAGTCTGATGGTTTCGATAGTCCGCTAGGTATCCTCGATTACCACAACCATAATGTTCTAAGGCGTTCCGGAGAACCTCATCTATCTGTTCAATAGTCTAGGTTTATTTTTCTTACAGATTAGCTTAATTTGATACATTTGTTTGAAGTTTCATAATCAAAATCATCATATTCCAAGGCCAAAATTCAAATTTCATCAGTCACTCTTTCAGACGATTCCAAAGGTTTCCATAGTTTGATAATACAGTTCTATGTAGAGTTTTCAAATACAAATCATTCAATAAATGATACAGGACAACAATTTACGTTTAAATCATCAAAATTCCAAGTTTCTGATAAAAACTTCCTAATTTTAATTCTACGGTTCTGGGCAAAATTCTCGAACAGTAATCGGGCACCAAATGAATATTTATTCATGAAATCGATACTATAATTTCAAATACCCATACAAAACCATACATTTAAACCAAAAACCACCAATTTTCGAGCTAGGGTTTACAATATGCAGTTCGGACACGAAACGGAGGAAAAATGTGAGCCAAATCATGAAATTGGAGCTATCGATCACAATATATATATATAAACATGAACTTTAGTCCAAAAATGATGAGATTCATCAAATATTCATGCCAAACATTACTGAACAAGGTTTTCGGAGCATAAACGATAACATGAAGATATTAAAACACTATAAAAACGATATATAATGTCCGAGGTATACTTGCCTAAGCCCAATCTATTGTTATTTTTTATCCGGATCGGAGTGGAACGCACGAATTCCTCTTCTCCTCTTTCCCTTTCCCTCTTCTCTCCCTCTCCTCTCCCGTGGAACCAAAAATGGCTGAAGAAAATCGAGTTCGCCCTTTTATATGCGGTCGAGCGCTCGAGCGGTGCTCGAGTACCACACAGGCACATCGCCCTATCAATACCACGCCTCGAGTGGGAGGTTCTGTTTTTCATGCCCTGTTTGCGCTCAAGCTCTACTCGGGCGCGGGTTAGGCCTGCTCGAGCCTGCAGCAAGCCTACTTCGCATTTTCGCCATTCAAGACCTGTTTTGACCTTCCAACCCAATTCTTTGCATCATTGGATTCTAATTTTGATTATATAACTTTAATAGGCCATGGTTATCATAATTTAAATTTTGGAATCTTATTTACGTAATAAAATTTCTCGGTTTACAACTTCGATCCCCAATTTTACCAATTCCGAATCTTTGGGTTTTTAATCCAATTTTTCCCGTACCTTTTGACCCTAATTCACTTGTTTCAATTTAATTACCTTCCGATTACATATTTTTAAAATCCAAAACCTCTCCACCCATATTAATCATAATTTGGAAATTGGTACTTTACAGGGCCTAACTTCCTCTTTTGCTTCCAAACTCACATCTTTCACATTCTAAACCCAATCTTTGATCATCATCGACTTAATTACATTCTAATTATTATATTTTAGGACTCGGGTCATCACATCTTCAATACTTGAATTTTATATATAAGACCTTACATATTCAAAAACTTGAAGTAAGTGCTCTACATGCACTGGAATTCTTCATGAAATATTTTGCATGAATAAATAAACTTTTGAAGAAATTAGGGAGTTGAATTTTTGCACTAATTGTTGAACTTTTGATGAATTTTGAACTGTTTATACC
>JAODPA010119684.1:0-18274 GCA_025585075.1 Nepenthes mirabilis | reverse complement strand
CATATGTGAATGCAAGCTTGAAATCATGAAATTTAAGCATCAATTGACATGAATCGGGCTACGGAGGACCCCGAGGTGAAATTGGCTCATGAACGGTAAGACATTCCAATCTTTTCTAATTTTCGGTAATCATAAATGTTTAAATTCCAAATGGAAATGAAAACCGATGAGTAACGGAGGGAAGTCCAAAATGTGATATGAATGATGGAACCTCCCAAATGACGGGAGATACGATACATGAGATACGGTGGACTTTTCCTCAAATGAATATGGAAATAGAATCATGAAACTAGGACCATGGACTCTTAGACGGGTAGTATTCTCTGGTTTGACACGTCCATCACGGTATAAACCCGAAGAATACTTGGGCCACGTATTATGGCTGCTTGTGGAAGCAGGTAGTGTCCGTATCACGCCTTAGGATACTATTGTGGAAGAACGAGGACTGCCCTGGTACCCCGGGGGAATGGGGCGATACGATATGGCACGATGTGCATGACCCCCCGGAGGGTCGTTAAAGATAATCCCTCACGGCCTTAGATCATGTGGAGTATCATGATCATTTTCTCGTTCTCTCGCATCGTTTGCTAGTACGACCTACTGGCCCTGGTCCGCAAATATTAAAGAAAATTAAGAAAGCATGTTCAAAGGTAATTAAAGGTGCCAAAGCATGACAAATGAAAAATTGGTTCTTCTAAGTATTTCCTTCCTTTCACGCTTTTATATGCTTTTCCCCCACCCCACTATCGTTTCCATTATGGCTCTATCTTTTGATAGTGATGTGTGTTTACACTTACTTGGCGATAAGCTCACCCTTGCACTCTCTCTTTTCAGATGAAAATGCCCTCATGCCCGACGAGACTGAGTAGGACAAAGAAGCAAGATAGGCGACGTGGATTTTGAAGAAGCCTCGAGGATCTAGCTTGATTATGTATGGCACGGGAATTTTGTTGATAAATGGTTTTTATTTTTGTATACTATGGTTATCATGCTTCCGTAGTTTGTGTTTGTGGTTATGTTTGGGTTCTTATAGTTGGCATCTTTACCTGAGCCGACGTCATACCTAAGTTATGACGCCGGTGCCACTACAAGGGTTTAGTGGATCTGAGATCCTGTGTATGATGTTGAAATTGTGCAGAGTTTCTTACAGGTATATGTATTTTGGTAAATGTTCAAGTTACAAATGGAACTCTGCCCAATTTTCTACAGAAATTTATAATATTGAATTATAATGATTTATTGACGGAAGGGTTATTAAAAGAAAATAACCCGGTTCGTCACATTTTTTGCTATGTACTCGGAAATAAATATTTTGGAATGAATATGAATGCTTCCGCAAGCGTTAGAACAACTTCCGCTATACTTATTATGGTTAAAAGTATGTGGGTCCTAGATGGCATCTGTGATCCTGTGTTGCATCCAATTGGTTTAGTTAGGTTTTCAATTGTGTTATGAATGATGGAATAAAAAAAAAATCCGTTCCGTCACACCAGACCCATCAGGGGTCAACCCAAATGATATGGACGTCAATTAACCCTTTTCAGTCCTCGAAAACTACCTTTTCATCTTTCGTTCTAACAATTACAAATCTCTTCTAAGTTAATCGTTTCACTGACACTGTAATCCTCGAGGAATACTTGTCAGGTCACTTAATAACTTCAGTTAGACCCAAGATGACCATACGCTTCCACGGCACTAATCGGTCTTCTCAATTAGCCATCACTCAAAGTCTTATGGATTTCAAAATCATGCTACCAAAGAACCACATGCTTAACAAGGTATTTCCTCATACTAAACTCACATTCCCTTCTCAATGAGGCATACGGATTAACAGCCGTTCACAATTTATGATATAATCTTCAAACAAATTGCATATATCCTATGTCCTTTTGAATTCATCAATGAAGTCACCTCAACACGGGCTCGAATATGGCCAAAAGATGCATCCTATAAAATTTCATGCGACACCCGCGAACCAACAAAATCCAAATGGTGTTTCCAGACTTCATAGTAGCCATATCCTTATCCCGAATACCGCCGGGTCTACAACCCCCATTAATCTACAATTAACACGCTGTGGACCCAAATCGATCTTAGCAATCATCAAGCTTTTATAATAGCCCACATAATTCATCTATCTATTCACAAAGTCCACTTATCTAATCATTAATCTCCTAGGCAACCCCATTTTCGAAATTCATGAACAACCTTGTCAGCTCGTCTTATTTACCTCGAAGGTTCTAGAGTATTCCACTATAATGCAAAACCGATATTTTCTCAGCTTTGCATGGAATCCTCAAATATCGGCATCGATTTCGATACAACCTCAAATTACCGACCAAAGATAGATTAGCTTACTCTTTCTTCTGATAACATCCCCAAATATTCACATGGCCGAAACCCCTCAGTGACCACAAAATGACCTTTGGGTGTGGTCGCACATATGAATTGGACTTAGTGTGTGAGGCCCCGAAACCGAAAAACATGAAAATTGGAAGTAATTAGAATAATGAGTATCATTAAGAGGCCAAACATGTAATAAAAAATGATGGTTGAAAGTAAAAAGTTTAAAAAATACCCGAGTTCAGCAAGCAGCCGTGTGGCTCCTGCTGTGCGCCCGAGGCGCTGCAGCGAGCGCAAAATCCAGTAGCTGCCCCAGTCACCGCACGCCCGCTGGGCACTTGAGTGCGTTTAGCAGAATGTAGCCCGCTCGCCGCCCTCTTGAAATACGCTCGAGCGCAGCCCCGACTTTTGCCCACGTGCTAACTTTGTTTTTGTTATAAAATAAAGGGGAAAAAGGAAAAGGGTGAGAGAGAGAGCAGACCACGCACGAAGGAGAGGAAGAAGAGGAAGAAGAGAAGAGGAAAAAGGGAAATCACTTGTTCCAATCCACTCCCAGTAAAAATAACGGTAGATCGGACCACAGCAAGTGTACTTCGGACGTTGTTTTTCATTTTTACCATTTCCTCTTGCATTAAAGTTAATAAAAATGCTCTAAAATGATGTTGATGCATGTTTATAGTAAATGAAGCATGTTTCCTTCGATTGTTCGGTTAGTTTTTGTGTTTACTCATGTTTATTACAAGTTTTGGCTTGAATTCATGTACATGCATGTAAATAGTGTTCGATTTGGTTCCGAAAGCATGTGTGAAACCCTAACTCAAAATATTGGGGATTTTTTGTTGAATTGCATGATTTAGTATATGTGTATGGATTTATGGCATTAATTTCATGAATAAGCACATGTTTAGTGATCAATTTGAGTCCAAAAGTTTTGGTGAAGCCCTAGGTACGAAAATGAAGGGGTTTTAATGATTTTTAACCGTAGCTCCAGTTATATAAAACTTAATTGACATTGAACTGAAGCTCCCGGTATAATTTGTTTTTTTTAAAATTTACACGGACTTATACTGATGAAATTTCCATGTACGTTCTGAAGTTAACTGAAAGTAAATTGTGAAACTCTAATTGTGAAAGACGGTTTTCAATAAAGAGGTTATTTCTGATACCGTTATTTAGGATCTGGGACTGATTATAGTCCGGATAGGTTCTCCGACATGCCTTAGGATTTTACGGTGGTAATCAAAGATAACTCTCTCCATAGAGTTATTTGTGATCCGCCCTTCCTCCGGGCGTTAAAGTTAGGAGGAATCACAATTATAGGCCTACCTTCGGGTGGCATATAGTACAAATCCCTCTGGATGGGATATACATGTTACAGTGATAGGCCTTGGATTGTGTAGAGTGAACACAATCTATCCTCGATTATTCGCCCCCTTAACTAGTAGGGTATACTGGTAGGGTCTGTTACCGTTATAATATGTTACCAATTACAGTTACCATTTACAGTTTACAGTTTACAATGCACCGATTACAGTTACCATTTACAGTTTACAGTTTACAGTTTACCGATTACAGTTTATTGTTTACAGTTTACAGTGTACCAATTACAGTTACCGTTTATAGTTTACCGATTATAGTTGCCGTTTACAGTTTACAATTTACAGTTTACCTATTACAGTTTACCGTTTGTAGTTTACAGTGCATCGATTACAGTTATCGTTTACAGTGTACCGATTACAGTTTACAATTTACCAATTACTGATTTCTAATTATGAGGTTTAATATCATCAAAGTATGCCTTCTCTATTTTCTAGATTATGTTTTGTATGACCGTTATATTTCTGCACAATTATATAACCGTTCTGCATCATTGTTTTACTGCTCATATGCATGTACATTGCTGGACCCCGGCTTACTATTTTATTATTATTTTTTTCCTCCAGATGAGACAGTAGAGTTAGTACTTGATAAGAAAGAGTGAGCGAAAGAAATTTCTGAAGACGTTTGAGGACCTGAAACATTTTTGAGGCATTTTGGGAGAGCCTGCTGACGTAAAGACTTGTTTGATCATGTGATTTTGCATACTGATCTTGTATCTATAGATTTTCATGCACATGTGGGTTTTATATAGAATGCATATGATGTATGTGATGGTAAAAGAAAATAACGTTTCTGCAGGTTAATAGTTTAGCTTCCGCTCTAGGCTTTTGGATATACTGTACAAGTCCTAGACGGCATCTCGTTATTAAACTGTTAGTGTAGCTAACATTTTTATAGATTTATGCTATGGATGGCACATGTGATCCTGTGTATGAATCCTGTAGGAAGAATTATAGATAATTGTTAGTTGTGTGTTTATAATAGTTGATCATATAGGGTGTATTTTTGGAGTTTCATCTGGTTATAAGGGAGACTCTGCCGAAATTTCTACAGAAGTCTTGCCTTAATTTAGTCCTGTTTTGGTCTTGATGGAAGCTTTTGAGAAGAAAAAAAATCTGTTCCGTCACATAGCGCAAATCCTCATTAACTAATTTGCAGGAAAGACGACACTAATCTACTGATACCTCGATCAATTTCAAACTTATACTTTAGATCCCACAACCCAATTGTAGAATGCTATCTCTTTACTAGTCCAACCCAGGCTAGCATAGTAGTTTGCCCACCAAATTACTACTAAAATCAGATTAAAACTTGATACCTTAGCTAGCGCAAGCTCATGCCCAAAATCACACAATTCAATTGCAAGACATAATATACTTATCAATCCAATTGAGATCGACTCAACGACTTACTGACCAAATCATCCATAATGTCACATCAAGATTGGCATCACAAAACGGTTTATATTAACCCAACCAATTGCATCTACGAACCCTAGAAAATGTCATAACCCTCGATACCACTTTTGTCAAACTTGGATCCTTAAATAAACAAATAAACATAGGAATCACTGAATTATATGTTCGGGATCCCAAATGATACAGGTCTTGTGATATCAAAATTGAGAAATCTTGTCTTCCATCATGGCGATCAACACATTTTCCTTATGCGCCATCACCACCAATACTCCGATCCAAGGCACTAGATTGCTTCACTACTAGGCTAGAGGATACAAACTATCCCGAATCTATTGATCAATCTATCTACGACTTAGATCATAGTCCCAAAATCTCTTTGGGAAGACATTTATCCAAGATTCATACATGTACATCTACCTTAATATATCTTCTATCCTCCCGAATACTGGGTCACTTTTGTCACTATTGCAATGCCAAGGTCTTCCAATTACACATAACTCAAAAACACAACGCAACATAGGCTTGGAATCTCTAAAATGATACCAGGCTACAATATCAAACTCAAGAGCCTTACCTCTTATCACAACAAGCGACACTTAACACCCTGACTTAATACCTTAGAATCCCGATTCAGACATTGGACCACTTCATTGTCCGTTCCTAGATAAGGACATTCCTCAATCTTGTGATCAAATTAATTACATTTAGAATCATACTTCTTAACTTGTTGGGAAGAATACCACGTCGATTAAATAACACCTATGCAGATGTCCTACAATACTTCTAATCTTCCCGAGCATTTGGCTACCACAAATACCATTTCAATACTTATGATCCATTTCTCAATTTCAACAAAGTCTGAGCCACTTAGAATTCAAACACTTAACCGTTATTCATCCCGCTTGCTAGGTTGATTAAGCAACTCTTCATAGCATATTTCTAGCCTCAGGACCTCAATCTAGAGCCGGCCAAACTTAAACCTTAATCCACCACCAATTAACCTAGGCCCCGAATCCTCATTGATCACTTTAAATACTAAGTCAATACTAATGAAATTAAAACCTCAAGGTGCCTCCTTATAGCTCCTACCGACCTCACGGTTGACCACTACCCCATGTATTTTCTTGACTAAAAACCATGTTACTTCCTATGATCATAAACATCACAATATTATGAATCCTCCAATAATCAAATTAGAGGGAGAGGCTAAGATTGATGCATTTCAAAATTAACCCCTTAAGCCTAAGACTTAAGCATTTCTTCTAATCCGAACTACTTAATCTCGCCTCAATATAAAACTGATTAACCTGAATCCTTAAATCTCAGTTGATCAGCCTAGGCTTACGTTCAATATCAACTAGCTTAAACGCTAAGTTTCAACTGAAGTCTAGTATAGTTTAGGCAAACTAAGATACCTCGAACTATTCCAACTTCATCATCCCATACCTTAATCTATCTATTTCGGCCAAATCTTAACTGGTCCTAATCTTCCGCATACGATTCAGATCAAATCTAAGGCATCTTTTTTTTTTCTGATACCCACTATGACGGACCGGGTTATTCTCCTTAAATAACCTCCATCAATGGTAACATAAACTTATGCCCATAATTTATCATTATGAATGCTGCAAAAATTTCGGCAGAGTTTTCTCTGTAAATGGATGCAAAAATAAAAAAAATAACCTGTTTAAAATAACTTGCACAAGCACAAAACTATCCAATTTAGATATTTTGGACAACAATACAATACACAGGACCATATCGACATACCATCCATGGCACCAACACAGTATTACTAACTACCGTATTGGGTCTGAAGAGATGCCATCAAGGACTAAATAAACTCAAAAACATCCAATATTATTGCGAAAGTATAGCTAAATCCAGAAACCTATGAAAGTATAACAATAACCATAAAATAATAACAAACCGCATTGAACTACTAGACTGTTTCCATTCTATTACAACAGACATATCCAAATCTTCAGGCCTTCGACATTCAGCTAATCTCCTCAAGTTTCTCTCCTTGCTCTAATTAATCGGGCACCTACTTAATATTCTCATTTGGATGGAGAAATAACAAGATTGAGCGTACAGCTCAACAAATGTAATCATATATCATTAATTATAGCAAATAACAGAAAAAATAATAACTGGGC
This sequence comes from Nepenthes mirabilis, assembly GCA_025585075.1. Taxonomy (NCBI): domain Eukaryota; kingdom Viridiplantae; phylum Streptophyta; class Magnoliopsida; order Caryophyllales; family Nepenthaceae; genus Nepenthes; species Nepenthes mirabilis. The sequence goes on along the minus strand of JAODPA010119684.1, from coordinate 10,974 downwards.
AGGGGAAACATTAACTTGAATAAAAAGGAAGCATGTGTGAAGAGGGGACATTTGAGATTATCTGGTTCGCATGTTTGTTCTGATTACTTTTATTTATTTTTATTACTTTTATTAATCTTTATAGACCCGGACTAGTAGGTCGTACTAACCAACGATGTGAGAGAATGAGAAAAGAAATGTGTCTGCCACACATTCTAAAGCCGACTATATTTTAGGTCTGCTGCACGCGACCATCGGCTACACTTTAGGCCTGCAGCACTCGGTCATCTCAACTCACCCCATATCCCTCGAGGATCAAGGCAATCCTCGCTCTTCCACAGTAGTATCCTAAAGCGTACCACGAACATTACCCGCTTTCACGAGTAGCCAGAATACGTGGCCAAGTACTCCTTGGGTTTACACTATGATGGACATGGCAAACCCGAGAATACTACCCCTATAAACCATAGTCCTAGTTTCAGGATTAATCCTTCCTTGAGGGAAGATCTATCACAAGTACATCACATTTTCCAATTGAAAAATCATATTCCCATCCTTATCTCCATCCGGGAGATCAAATCCGTCACATATCTCTATCCAGGAGATCAAATCCATCATATCGTACTTTGGTGGATTCCCCTCCATTAACCTGCTCGGTTCCATCGTTTCTCTGGAACTTAAGCCTTTTTAGCCATTTAATTCAAGCTTACAAGAGAGTTTGGATTTATTTACGTCCGGTGATCAAATACCACCCTAGAAGCCTCCAGGACGTATTCCCTTGCTTTCAGTGCACACTTGCACATTTTCAGGGCATACAATTTAACATAATTAATTAGACACAACTTTTATAAGCATTAAATGGTGTAAGCATGCAAAGTTTCCCATTCAAACTTTGGTGAACTGTAATAGGGGGCTTTTAGAGCTCCCGGACGTCACGAATGGGTCAATTCTTGCAGAATCGGACATCTAGTCGATATATACATCAATTGGGATGTGGCGATTCATATTTTGGGGTCAATTTAACATAACATGAGGGTGGAAACAGGCAAATTTCCCATTTCATTTTGGATGAACAGTAACAGTGCACTTTTAAAGGGCTCGGACGCTGCGAACAGATTGAAACGTGCGAGATCGATCACGCAGTTGACATATAAACGCATTTTGAACATGGTGATTCATATTTTGGGGTCAATTCAATGAAATACGGTGGAAAAACAGAAAACTCCCAAATTCTAGTAGGTTAGGGTTTGGTGGAACTCCACCGATCGGATCGGTGAGTAAATCGGAGAATAAACTACAAAATTCTTAATCTCAAGTCATGGGTAATACATTTTCTATGGTTTAAGTGGGTATTGACACAAAAATACCCAATGACAAATGAAAAACATTGAAAGAGGAAAGTTAGTGAGTCTGAGAACACTTACCTCGACTCGCATTACAACTTTTATAACTAGCTCTCGGACGGATTCGGACTCCACCGGCTTGATCTCCTCCTTCCTCTCTCTAGAATCGGTGCTCTCTCTCTCTAGATGGGTTTGGTTCGTTGAGAAAATGAAAATTGTAAAGCAGCACGCTGCCTTAAAATGGGCTGGCGCTCTAGCGCGCAGCGAGCGCATGGCCAGCGCAACCTTACTGCCTAGGTCAGCTCTAACGTGCGGTGAGCACAGACAATCTAGATTCTGTGCTCTCCATGGGCTTGAGCCCACGGAGGGCGTAGGTCAAGTCCGCAGCAAGCCTACTTCGCATTTTTGCCATTTGAGACCCATTTTGACCATTCTAACCCAATCTTTCACATCCTTGGACCTTACTTTTGATTATATAACCTTAATAAGTCATGATTATTGTAATTTAAAATCAAAAATATTATTTATGAATTAACATTTCATGACTTACAATTTTCGTTCCCGATTTACCAACTCCGGCTCTTTGAACTTTTCAATATGATTCCTCCCATACCTTTTGACCACAATTCACCAATGTTAACTTAATTACCTTCTAATTATTATATTCTTAACCCGAAACCTCACACAGGGTATCCTTGAGTCTCCACCGTAATATTCTTGGCAGACCAAAGAATGTTACTTGCTAAACAATCCTTGGTCCAGTTTCTTACTATTTTTACTTAACTTGGGGATCTTGATTCTTAGTTCATGATTCTTAACATTGATTCTCAATCATCAATGGTTACTTAAATTGATTCCTTCAGATCATCTCGTTTCCTTAGCCTTGAATTTTCATTCTTCAGTGACAAGTTCATCTTAGAGAATTACTTTATATAATTATATCTTGCAGATAATCTTTTAGAATAACTTTCAATCAGATCGCAGATACAATCCTTCAATATATGTTCTTGCTTCATAAGACACCTTTACATATCATAACTTATTATTTATGATACTTGCATATTCATCTTCATTCTTTATTCTTTGGTTATCACATTTATTCGCTTAATTGAATTCTTCAGACAAATCTTGGGGTCCTTAGAGATATTTATCCGCATAACTTTTGGCAATATTATAGTTAGTGCATCCATTAACTTAAATACTTCACAATATCATATTTCCATGTCATAATTTATTTTTCACCACATTTATTCCCTAATTTTGTAATATCATGTTTACTCATGTTTTGAAATAAAAAGGAGATAGTTAAAAATAGTAATAATGAAAAACAAGGTTGAAGGTACACTTGTCATTGTCTGATTTAGTATTTTTTTTTTACTCTAATCGGGCTGAAAGCTGCTAAAAATTTCTCCTTTTTATCTTTTCTCGCTCTCCTTTCTTTCCCTTTTCTCCCTACTGTCGCGTGCGTGCTCCCCTCTTTCACCTTCCTTTCCTATTTAAATCACAAAATAAGTTGGTGGAAAGTTTCTAGAGGCACGCTCGAGTGCTTAGAGAGCACGCGTTGAGAGCGGGCTCTCCTGGATGAATCTATTTTCAGTGTCTCCTTATGTGCTTGAGTGTGCAGAGGGTGGGAGCATTTTTTTTTTTTGGTGCCTCCTTGTAAGCTCGAGCCCACAACAAGCACAGCTCCCTTAACCCTCAACTTTAATAAATTTTTAATTTTTTTCAAGATAACCTATCTTAAACATACTTATATTTGTTAATTACCACAATTACTATGTTTTTAGGAATTGATAACTTACAATAGTAGTAGTGAGTTTCGATATCAGTTATGAAGGGTCGATCAAGTGATAGCATAGATTAGTGAGGTTGGTAAAAGGGTTATACTTATGAGATGCATTATCGGTCAAGGAGAATATTGTTGCCGATAATTGAATGATGAGAATCTTCAGATTGGGATGTCTTGGGCCATCATAGGAGTTATTATAGGGTGAATCTTGAGTAGCACCTAATATCTAAATGAAGGGGGTGCTCTGCCTTTGGTTTTATAAGAAAAAGTGGCCCCCTACCTAGTAAGGTCATGGAATTATGAGATAAGAAGCCCTCACCATTTCGATTTCGAAGATATTAAGGGTGGCAAGAATTAGGGGTACCATTTGGATATTATAAAATTTGTAGACCGGGATAGCCATTTATCGTGAATTTCGGTGATGTGACCGGAATGTATGAGTTGGTTCATTAGTTTGTCAACAAGACGGTAAGTTGGGTAAGTATTCAAGCTCGAGGTTTTTGGGTGATTGCTTCAATTGCGTTGCTTAGGTTGATTATAATCTAACGATTTGGGGCTTTGCTTTAATTGTATCGATGTCCTTAGGATTTTTTTTCCTTAAGTTTATAGTTGCAAGGTAACCTAGCAGTCTGATATGAATCAATGGACACGAGTTGTAAGGGCATTCTTAGTATCCTAATAAATGGTTAATCAGAGTAGCGCAGTAAAAGTATATCGGCCCTGGTCTTAGAAATTTTGGAATGGGGTTAAAGTTCAAATGAAAGATCATTCTTGAGTCATAGGAGGTATCGAAGTGATAGCCTCTTAGTTTGTTCGAGATTTTTTGTTAAGCCGAAGGGGTAATCAATAATTAGGCTTACCTTTGGATCTAGGTAGATTATCGTGATATCTCTTGTGTACCGACGAATGAGAAAGTAGGATTATAATTAGTTTTAACCATATGGGAGATTAGGGATTTGTCTTGTAGTAAGGTTTTAATCGCAAATTTTAGATAAAAAGCATTAGATGTTGAGGATCGGGTAGCAGTACCGGGCGCTCGAGTGCCGATTTTAGCGCTGACGCACCTGTCGCATGTGGATTTTTTTAACCATTAAGGATGCAATTTGGGAGGAAAAAAACAAGGCTTCAGATAGAGAGAGAGAGAGGGAGGGTGAAGAGAGAGAAAGGGCAAATGAAGGCTCTCGGGTTTGCTTTTGACTTCAAGCTAGTTGGAGAAATCGTTGATCGGGTGGAGGCAAGTGCATCCATAACCTTCTGTTCCATTCTTTTTAATTTTCATTCGATCTCCTTCAGGTATTATAGTCCCGATACCTGACTCATGCATGTATATGTGATACCTGTGAGGTTTCAGATCTAAAAACTTGATAATAAGGTACTTAGTAGGATAAGGATCAATACTAGGCCTATGGAACCAAAAATATAAGGCACCAAGTGGCGACTGCTGAGCGCACCCAAGAAGCGCTTGAGCGAAAAAGGGGTGGAAAAGCCGGAGTGGCCTTAAGGCCGGAGTAGATTGAGAGGACGGAGTGGCCTTAAGGCCGAAGTGGATTGAAAAGCCGGAGTGGCCCTAAGGCCGGAGTAGATTAGCAGGCCGGAGTAAATTCAGGACAGAGTAAATTGAAAGGAGAGTTCAGGACGGAGTGAATCGGCAGGCCGAAGTGCTTTGTAAAGGAAATAGGACAGAGTAAATTAGCAGGCCGGAGTGCTTTGTAAAGGAAATAGGACGGAGTAAATTAGCAGGCCGGAGTGCTTTGTAAAGGAAATAGGACGAAGTGAATTAGCAGACTGGAGTGAATTGAGAGGAGAATTCAGGACGGAGTGGCCTTACGTTTAATAAAAAATTGAACTGGCTTGCAAGACGGAGTAGATTGAGAAAAGTGTAAAAGCCGGAGTATCCTTATGTTTGATGAAAACCGGACTGAGTGGAAGAAGTCCCACATCGAAATGGGAAGAAACCATTGAAACATATATAAAACCTAGAGCTCCTTACCATTGAGGACGCGTACAGGCTTTGACGAAGGCCGGAGTGGCCTTGCTGTTATTTTGTGAATCTAAAGGACGGAGTGCTTTTTGAAGGAAATAACCGGAGTTGCATTTCACTTGGGCATTGGTTTCTCATCTTGCTTGGGAACTTAAGCATTTTACATTGTAATCACACATGCCATGTGGATTTTCTTTGATTGCTTGTACGATTCTTATTCTTCTTTGAACTTATTCCTTTTCACGATTCAATTTGAATTCAAGAGAGAACTTTAGCATTTCTCTTCTCATTGAGTCGATATCATTTTGGAGTCCTCCAGTGCTCATTTCATTGTAAGCAATGCACATAGATTATTAATCATGTGCTATACGATTTTCATGATTTGGGTGGATATTAAAACAATAATACTTGATAGAGAACGAGTAAATATCACAAATTAACTACAGTGAGTATGAGAACACTTGCCTGGGATGCTCATCAAGTCCTCATGTTTGGCTTGGAAATCTTCTTCCTCCTTCTCTTTCCTTCACCTTTCCCTCCTCTTCTTCTTCCTTCTCTTTCGCTCGTCGCTCCCTCTGCTCCTCCTTCCAATCCCCTCATCAGTATTTATAGGCTGTCGGATGAGAAGGTGGGGGCAAGAATCTTCGAGAGAATTCGGGCATCATTTCTTCCCGAGATTTCGGGAATGTTCCGGAGTCGTTCTTTCCAGAAGATTCTGGAGGTTTCTGGAGTCATCTGTTCCCGTGATTATTCCTAGGATTATTCCGGAGTTAATTTCCTCCTCTGGCTCCCGTTCTTTCCTTCCGGTCAACAATTCCGGAGTTAATTTCCTCCTCCGGCTCCCGTTCTTTCCTTCCGGTCAACTATTGTTGACCGGATTCCTCTTTTTGCAGCCTCCTTCCTTTCTTGCCTTGTTGACCGAATTGGGCTTCTTTTTCAGCATAATGCTATTTCGTCCTCAAATCACTCCGTCCTCACTCCGGTTTCAAGGCATAAATCAACTCCGGCTTGTGAATCAACTCTGGCTATTTCGTTTCACAAGTCACTCCAGCTTCCGTGAGTAAATCTACTCCGTCCATTATGTCCTTCTTACTTCACTCCGGCTTTCCAAATCATAATCTACTCCGGTTATTTCCCTCAAAAGCACTCTGGCTTCCGTGCGTAAATCCACTCCGTCCAATATGTCACTCCGGCTTCTCAATTTATACTCAACTCTGGTTATTTCCTTCAAAAAGCACTCCACCCTTGAGAGTCACAAAATAACAGCAAGGCCACTCCGGCCTTCGTCAAAGCCTGTACGCGTCCTCAATGGTAAAGAGCTCTGGGTCTTATATATGTTTCAATGGTTTCTTCCCATTTCGATGTGGGACTTCTTCCACTCAGTCCGGTTTTCATCAAACGTAAGGCTACTCCGGCTTTTACGCTTTTCTCAATCTACTCCGTCTTGCAAGCCAGTCTGGTTTTTTATTAAACATAATGCCACTCCATCCTGAATTCTCCTCTCAATTCACTCTGTCCTATTTCCTTTACAAAGCACTCCGGCCTGCTAATTTACTCCGTCCTATTTCCTTTACAAAGCACTCCGGCCTGCTGATTCACTCCGTCCTAAACTCTCCTTTCAATTTACTCCATCCTGAATTTACTCCGGCCTGCTAATCTACTCCGGCCTTAGGGCCACTCCGGCTTTTCAATCCACTTCGGCCTTAAGGCCACTCCGTCCTATCAATTTACTCCGACCAATTCATAAATTGTATTTGAAAATACAATGTAAAATGCTTAAGTTCCCAAGCAAGATGAGAAATAAATGCCCAAGTGAAATGAGAAATGAATGAGTAAACGGAGGAAAGTCCACAATGTAATATGTAATGATATGTGAATGAGGAAACCTCCCAAATGGCGGGAGATACGATACATGAGATACGGTTGACTTTTTATCAAATGAATATGGAAATAGAATCATGAAACTAGGACCATGGACTTTTAGATTGATAGTATTCTCTGGCTTGACACGTCCATCACGGTAGAAACTCGAAAAATACTTGGGCCACGTATTCTGGTTGCTTGTGTGTAAGCGGGTGGTGTCCGTGTCACGCCTTAGGATACTATTGTGGAAGAACGAGGACTGCCCTGGTACCTCGGGGGAATGAGGCGATTTACGGCACGATGTGCACGACCCCCCGGATGGGTCGTAAAAGATAATCCCTCACGGCCTTAGATCATGTGGAGTATCATTATCCTTTTCTCGTTCTCTCACATCGTTTGATAGTACGACCGATTAGCCCTGGTCCGCAAAGATTGAAGTAAATTGATTAAACACGTTCAAATAATAACTAAAGGTTCCAAAACATGATGAATGGCAAATTGATGCCTCCAAATGAAATCTCATTGTATTTCATGTCTCTTCACAATTTGATAGTGACGTATGATTTCACTTGCTGAGCTGTACGCTCACGCTTGCTATTTTCTCCTCCCAGGTGATAGTGATAAAATGGCTCCTGAATAAGTAGAATAAGAAAAGGGATCTACTTAAGCAAAGTCGAATGTCAAAAGCCTGGAGATTAGTTACATCCCTGTTAAGCTTCTGCAGGTAACTAAGTATTTAGTTCTGCTTCCGCATTTCATTTGGGTATATAGAGAACTTGTGGCATCTCTCTTGAGCTAACGTGGTATTTAAATATACCATGTTAGAGCCACAAATTTTATGTGGCTTTTGGATCCTATGATATGCTGAAATTATAATACTTATATATTGATTTATTGACGGTGGGGTTATTGAAAAGAAAAATGAGCCGGTCCGTCACAGTTGGTATCAGAGAGAAAAAGAGATGCCTTAGGTATGATCTGAATCGTATGCGGAAGCTTAGGTTAGATTAAGATTGATTAACTAAGTGAGTGAAGGCATTTGATGACTAAGTCAATCCAGGTAGTTTTGATTACCCCAGTACCAATGACTTAGGCTAGCGCTAAAATTTAAAATGGTGACTCAGTTTGAAGATGGTATAGAGACGCCTTAATGTTGCAATTTGATCAGTATTATTGGGGTTACTAAATTAATCAATGTTGATTCAAGGCCTGATTAACCAATCTCGGTTTGAGGTCTACATTTGATCGGCTCTTGGAAGGTTAATCTAGCAAGTCTAATGAATAGGGTGAAGCCATCGGCTCGAGATTGGTATAACTGGAATAAATTTTGGGTCTATTAAGCTCTAGATTGATAATTCATAAATGGATTGAAAATACTAAAGTATTTGGACTTCGGGACAGTCTAGATCCTATTAAGGACAAGATATAGATTTTATGTGGATTTTAAGACTTAAGATAATGCTGCAGTAACCCCCATGTCTAGTAGAAGATATGACATGTTCCCCCAGGCTAGATAAGGAAATATAGTTGACCTTGGTTGGTTGCCATGAGACAGATCATGGGTCTCGAGGAGTACGAGATAGTATCCTGTGTGTTCGTAGAAGCTTTAGAGATGAATGCCTTGTGTAGCATGTTTCTATATGGTTGGCTTAAACGCAAGATTTAGGGATGTCCTTATCCATGCACGAATGGTGAAAAGGTTCGATATTTCGAATAAAGGTTCTAAGGCATTAGTTTAAGGTATCAAATGTCACTGTTATGACAGGCAGTAAGGTTCTTGGGTTTAATAGTGAACTTCCTAAATTTGTTTAATTGAGGATCTAAGTTTGCTACCGACAATATCGAGCTTGTAATATTTTTTGGGTTTGTAGATCCAAATTATTGGGGTTGATCGAACCATTTTATGGTACCAAACTTGATGTGACAACATTAATGATTCGGTCAGTAAATTATCAGTCGATCCGAATTGTGTTAGTAAGCATATTAGGCCTCATAATTGGATTGTGCAGTTTTGGGTGTAAACTGGAGTTCGCCACGGTACCACCACCACAACGCACCTCAAGTGAGCCTCAAATGCCTTCATTTTTGGAATTTGGGCCAAGGTCACGCCATAGTGCACCTTGAGGGAGCATGAAATGCATCCTCTCGGGAATTAGCACTTGAGCGTGCCTCGGGCGTGCCTTGAGCGGGACCTCATGGAAAAATATGGTAGGGACTAGATTGAACACAAAGTGGTTGTGGATATTGGGAGAGGTGTTTTAACAACCATCGGACATGAAACCACTGTAGATCTTTAGAGCAATAAAAAATCTTCGCACCGAATGGCCCCACATGGTCACAGAATATGCCAATATAAAATATGCCTAATAATCTCTCCATTTAGAAATTCCATGACAAAAATCCCACAAAAATAAGAAAGGAAAATACAACAAAAGCACGGATCAAATCCCACTAAGATAGAACCAGTGTACATAGAAATCGATGCCTAGTAGACAACTTACACAATATATAAATCAAAGTAAATGAAAATGTAAAGGAGTTGCTAATCCAAAAGGAGTTGCTGTTCTTATTCAATCATGGTTAGTACAAAAATAGATAAAAGCAGTAGAACAGCAACATTAAACAAATAGATAATAATATCATATGAAAACAAGAGTATCAGGTAACAGCACAAAATCAAATGAGGCAGTAGAGTCACATCACAATAGATCAGGTAAGCATGTATCAAATGTACCAAAAGAAAAACCCCCCTAACAATGCATCAACTGAAACAAATAGACAAGCCTTCCCTTATGAAAGCCACCTCCCCCTAAGAACTACTCCCTATTTTTATCACGAATGACCAAAGGGCGTCAATCAGACTTGGAAAAATCCCAATGAGCTTATCGGTGGGACTATTGTGCCAAAGAGATATGAGAAAGCCGTACTGTTTGGCGATGAAGCTGCTCCTCCTGAGTAGCCAGGCAAGAGTCAAGGGGCTAAAGGTGTGACTCCATCTGCTCATGAGATGTGGACAACTGCATAAGATTCTTTGAAATGTGAGATAACTGACCTAGAATTCTAGAGGAAGAAGATAGAGAAGGATATGAGGGTCCTGGATCTGATGGCTTAGCCCCAACAGAGATGGTAAGGTCCACCAGAAAATGATCATTAATGGAATCATTAGGAGATATGGAGCATCTATGGGAGTGGGCACGACTTTGTTCGAAGGTGGTGGGAGAAATAGGTTTGCCAAGCCAGACGTGGGGAAGATCAGGGAACTACATGCCTAAGCCCATGATGAGGCATGTGAGGTTTTGATTTTTATAATATCATAATTAGGAGTAATTAAGGTAATATAATTAAGATTAAGCTTAATATATGTAAAAAATTAAGTTTCTGAGTGGTATGAGAAAGTGCTGGGGGACGCCCACCGGGCACCCAAGGCAGTGCCACGAGCACCCATTCCAGGGGACCCGTGCCTGCATGGCACTCGAGCACCGACGATAGGCACTAGATCCAATAAGAGCATGCCTGAAGCATGCCAGACTGGCACTCGAGCGCCAGCACAGGATATAAACATGCGAGGGTTTCTCTCTTTTGTCATTTCCAACCATTCTGCGATAGAGGAGAGAGAGAGCATGAAGAAGAAGAGAGAGAAGGAAGAGATCGATGTTAGCGAGTTCGATTCCGGCTTAGAGCTAATTAGAGAAGTTATAGATCTGGTCGAGGCAAGTGCACCCATATACTTTTCCTTCCCTCTTTGCACTTTTTATTCCGTTCTCTTCAAGTATTCTTGTCTCGATGCTCATTTAAGTTTATCTTTTATGGAACCCATGTCTTGAGCAAACATATATGTCGATTTCATATTTAATTTCTAAGATTTGTGTGGTATATTGCTCAATGAAACCCTAACCCGTGTCCCCTTAGTATTTAACTGATTTATTTGAGATTTACACATGATTTGGCCTTAGAAACTTGAAACCCCAGCTTCATAAACATGGATACTTTAATTATTTGATATTTATTCACATATATTA
>JAODPA010119673.1:0-18274 GCA_025585075.1 Nepenthes mirabilis | reverse complement strand
TGAAAAGTCTGTTTTTTATAAACTTTAAAATTTGTTCAAATATAAAGGTAGTGTTCCCAACATTAGAAATCCGTTGAACGCTCACGCTCCACTGAAGCGCGTGGTACGTCGTAAACGATCCGTAAGCATAGTCTCCTTGCTGAATTCTTCCCCTCGTCTTCTTTGTCCAGCCAGCCGGCGTGGGCCCGCTTCACTCCTCCATCTTCGTTCTGATCGAGGGAAACTCGCGGACTTTTCTGATCTCCAAACGGTCTTCCTTCCTCTCTCTCCTCTCGAGGATCGTCCTTTCTCGTTTGCGAAAATGCGGAAAAGACTAAAGTGAAGATCCCCCAAATCTCTAATACCTCAACAAAGTAAGAATATAGCCCTTCGACCTCTTCACAGCCATTTTTTCTTTCAGCCGTCCATTCCTCCATCGCAATTCCCTTCTTTCTCAGCAGTCTCGAGCGTCAATTCTTTGCAAAATGATCTTCCTGTATCTCAATTAAGAATTTTCCCCCACAAATCATTCCCTTCACTCTGTTCCTAACTTCCATTTGTTTGGAATAATTGAGGGTCTTGATCTGAATTTTGATTTTTTTTTTCCTTTTCCTGTTTGTCTTTGTTGGGGGAACTTAGCAGCCCAGAAAATGGGCTGCTCTCAGTCCAAAATCGAGAATGAAGAGGCCGTCTCGCGATGCAAAGAACGGAAGCAGTTAATGAAAGATGCCGTCGCCGCCCGTAACGCCTTTGCCGCTGGCCACTGCACCTACGCCATGTCTCTCAAGAACACCGGCGCCGCCTTGAGTGACTATGCTCAGGGCGAGGTCCAAAATCCCCATTCTATCACCACCGCCTCCCTCCCCAGCCTACACCCAATCGAATCTCTCCCTCCGCCGCCGCCTCCTGTCCCCGAATTTCCATCTCCACAGCTCCAGCGCGCGGTTTCTATGCCTGAAAACGTTGTCTCGAAGCCGATAGCCAACCGGTCGGCGACAATTATCGAGGAGGAAGATGAGTACGCGGTTGAAAATGAGGGTAGTTTGAGGAGGAGGAGTAGGAATAACAAAAGTGGCGGAGGAGGAGGAGGTGGGAGTGTCGGCGGCAGAGTGAGGGTGGAGGACGACGCCCCGCCTTCGCCTCCATCGCCTCCCGTGACGTCACTGCCGAATAATAGCCCCCCGCCACCGCCTCCTCCCGAGGCTAGTAATTCCCCTTGGGATTATTTCTTTAGCATGGATAATATGCCTGGAGGGAGCCTAGGGGATGTGGAGGATATGAGAAGAAAGAGGGAGGAGATGGAAAAAAAGGTGCTTGAAGAAAGGTCCAAGAGAACTGAGATTGATGGTGGTCATGTGGTCGGTGGTGTTGGGGTGGAGGGGAGTATGAAAACGACGGTCAAGGATGTGGCAGAGCCATCGGAGAAGGTGGTGGAGAAGCCACCTTTCCCGCCACAGCATGTAGGTGCCGGCAAGATTGTGAAGATGGGAGGCAAGCAGGTTGTGAAAACATCTGGCAGCAGCGATGTGAAAAGGGTTGAAAAGAATGTGAATTTGTTGCAGATTTTCAATGACTTGGATGATTGTTTTCTTAAAGCTTCAGAGAGTGCCCACGAGGTCTCCAAGATGCTTGAGGCTGCCAGGTTGCATTACCACTCCAATTTTGCCGATAATCGAGGTAGCATAGTGTTTCTTAGGTTTGTCATTGTTGAATTTTGTGATGCTAATCTGTCTGCAATGATTGAATCTGCAATTTTGTTTCACTGATATTGGTTGCTCAATCTGGTTGATATGTAGTCCTGAATTTGTTAGGAAGACATGAAACACAAGAAATTTTGAATACATGGCATTACTACTCATAAAACTATGAGAATTGAAGCTCAGGTGAACCTACCGGCTGTTTTCGATTGAGTTCTCTGCCTTGCTGTGAACTTGCATGCTTGATGACATCTATATATGCTACTTAATCTAAACAAGTTTGAGTTTTCTGGTTAACTTGAACTTATGCTTGACATTATCCCTGAAACGTATGCTTGACAAAAGCCTTTACATGCTGAATTATCATAATTGAGATCATGCTGCTTAAAATTTAATGGAATATAATCTTTATGCTTGATGCTAACTATAAAAGGATTTTTGATGAATATGTAAGAAATTAGTATTAGTTATCAGACGTCACGGGGTGCCACCCTAGCATATAGAAGTTTAATGGTAACCACAAATTATTCTTTCCATCTCCATATTCGTCTGAACTACAAGATTTCTTATTCTCTTCATGAAATTGAGATCTTTGGTTGTCATGTCTCCAAATCCGATCTCGTCATTAATAATTAATGACATTAATACATTAACAATTAGTAACCCAAATAACGGCGAACATGAGTTTCACATCAATATCTTGATCAACTAAAGTAAAAATAATATAATTTAATTATAGGATCCGGTATTGCCACGTCATTAGATGGCTAGAATATTGACCATACCATGATATCGGATCATAAGTAAGGAGTTATATCTAAATTAAAATTGAAGTATCCGAATAACCATAATTGAAAGTCAATATCAATATCATAATTTACAAATTATTGTCCGAATATCATAATCATTCTAATATACTATTCGGAAATCAAATACATTATCAAAACCAACATTTCTAATCTTAATCTCTTCGGGTGTTTCTTCCTTCGATCCTATTCATCTTACAAATACTCGAGCTGCTAATATGAAGGTGTTAGTGAAAAACAGAAATAATAATGAGTTGAAAGTTTAATAATGTATATAATTTCATAATTAAACATACAATTCTCGTCAAACATGCTGGAAGGAGCAATGAAGCAAATTCAATGAAATGCTATGAATTTTCCATGACAAATGTACACAGCTTTTGAAATTTTCTTTTTATAGTCTTATTCTAATTGTGCCATGCAATCCATACTCAAATATGCAATTTCTTATGAACTAAGGGTCAGTAAGGCCCTACCAATTAAAGTAGTAGATAACTGAAATCCGGGTTATATTTGTTTTCACACAACCAAAGGCCTTACGTTACTATTTAAGACTCGTAGGTGGGTCGTCATACATATTATCCTGTAGAAGGGGCTAAATGCCGATTTTACCCGCAGATGATAGATTCAAACCTCGATTACGACTATAATATACTAATGCATGTCATATTATATAACTTGCTGAACTTATTACAATGGTCTGATACTTAAACATATGAAAACTTTACACAATTTCTTATAATCATTGTATTTTCTTATTTCAGGAAAAATATTCTTAATTTTTTAACATAATATAGAGTTTTTCTTCAAATTCCTTAAATTCCTTATCATGAAATACTATAATTTACTACAGAAATTTAGACATACCCAATTTAAAACATATGATGCTATATTATGAGATTTTCAAATATGGTTGCAGAAAAATCAGTAACATTGATCATATTTCAACATTTTCATCTCAAATGACATGCGTGTGGGGACAAATAGATGAATTTTCAAGACATGTAGAACATACACCTAGTAAATTTCAACATGCATAAATATTTTATACAAAAATTAAACATAAGAGAGTATTATATCAGAAATACAGAATTAGCTAAATAACATAATATGTATGGATTTAAACATGAATTTCATACATTGTTGCAGAAAAATGAGGAAAATATTATATGCATGTGAAACATAAATATTTTAGCGACGAAAATGTGTCTTGCATGAGTATTTAGAATAAGAAATGCTCAAGAAGATGAGGAAAGACTAGTAACAAAGGAAGGCTCGGAGATACACTTGTCTTAACTCCAAATTACCAAAATCTTATTTGAGATCACTTTAATTTGCCTTCTCTAGCTTTCTTTCTCTCTTTCCCTCTGTTCTTCTCCTCTCTCTCCCTCTTCTCTCAAAATTTAGTAGAAAATAACAAAAAATCAGTCAGATATAATATATATAGAAAAGTGGTGCTTGAGTGCCTGTCTGGTACGCATCTAGCGCTGTGACTAGGAACAATGTCACATGAGCACCACATCGAGTGCACGTCAAGCGCGGGCATTCTACCTCAATGCGCTCAAACGTCTCTTAGGTGTGCATTGAGTGCCAGTAGATGGAAAAGCGTGCTTGAGCTCCACTCAAGTGACAGTTAGGCCTTGCCCAGAACACGTATCGCCGCGCATTAGGTGCCGGTTTGATATCCATCAACTAACAGTAATCTGATCCAAAATTGACTTTTGGCATAATTTTCTTCCTTCTTTGACCTCAACTTTAATTAATTTTAATTATCTCAATCCAATTAATCATGGTTAAAGTAAACTCGTTCTTAACATCAGTGGCTTGTGATCACATAAATTCATTTAGATATCTCATGGCCGTCTCTTTCTTGTGGTTTGCCCCTTTCTTTTGTGGAGGGTAAGGGGCAGGTTAAATATACATCTATTTGGAAACTAATGTTATACTATACTTTGTCTTTCCCGTCAGTCACAGAGTCAGCGACAGCTCAGGTATCTTAATTAGAGTCCACTATATCCTAAACATCATGGGTTAATTTCTGGGTCTTGTTTGGTATGCTGATTTTATCTTGAAATCAATTGGAGCATCGAGGTTCCCACATAATCTTGATTAGACCAAATGTTGATACCTTTATCTATATATTGTAGAGAGACTGCTTCTGTAAAATGATTGGAGTTGTTAATGCGAGCATTGTAGTGATGGACAATAGTGGGATAACAATGTCACTTTTCTATTTACAAATACTGATTGAAAGCACCAATTTCATTAGTCCCTTTGAGGAAGTAAGTGGACCTGGCAGCTGACATCCAACTTATCAATTTAAATCCCAGGGCATATTGACCACTCGGCAAGAGTGATGCGAGTTATAACTTGGAATCGGTCATTTAGAGGCCTGCCCAATGCTGATTATGGAAAGGATGACTTTGATTTAGAAGAGAACGAGACACATGCCACGGTGCTGGATAAATTGCTGGCTTGGGAAAAGAAATTGTATGATGAAGTTAAAGTAATGTCCTACTTTTGTAGACTTTTATCTGTTTGCCTCCTTTCTATCATTGATCTCTCTTTTTAAATTTATTAGTGTCATTGCCTCGATATTTCTTCTTGTTTTCACTTATTTTTGAATTTAACTCAGAAGTTACTTTATGCAGGATCATCTTGATTTTTCGCATTTCCTCTAAGTTTTTATTTCCCATTTACTATATCTAGGAATTGTGCACTGGAACTTTGCTACAGAAATTGTTACACTTGGTATAGAGCTAGAAACATTGATTAAGCTGTTTTTTTTGGTTGATGAAGGAAAAGGGATTGATAAAAGAGACTGTATCTTTTCTTTGATGGATTTTGTGTGATACTAATAGATCACAAAAACCCCTGGTAGTGTTATCAAAACATGAGGCACACCGAGATGCAAAGGATTCTTGGGGCCTTGGTGAAAGGCACTAGCCGATGCTTGAAGGAGGGTTGTTCAAGATACAATTTATTGATTTATTCATTTGATCTTTTTTTCTTTCCATCTCAATCATTTATTAAAAATGCATGTATTTAATGCTTATAAAATAGGATCTTTAGCTGTTAATAAGAACAGTAGAAAGTGGGATTACTGAAGATAACTACTAGACTACCATATATGAGCAACAACATCATAGTTTAACATAAATTGCACGAGAGAGTGGTGCTTTCACACAATTAATAAACTGTAATAAAAAAACTATCCATTTTTTTTAATAGCAATGCTTTCACACGTTGAAGGATGTGAGAAAAAGAATCGGTATTGGAACAATAAACAGAAAAAAAAAATTATGGAGGAAACCAAGTTTAAGATCAGGTAAATGATTGAAAGTGAAGAAAAAAGAATTACAGTTGCTGCTTTTCTTCTTTCATCATGTTCATTTTCTTTTTATTTTATATTGATGTTTGTAATCTAGGTATATGACTGATATGTGATACTCATTTGTCCCCTGATGCCCTCGCCATCAGTTGAGCCCTTGACTCTATTACTGATCTGGAAAAGAAAATAATCCAAAAAAGGTCAAATTCTGTCACAACTTTAGCATGAGTAGATAATAATTAATAATAATTAAAACCCACAAAAAATTTTCTATAAACGATAAAAACCCAATTAGCCCAAATATTGGCTTATACTCAAATGAAACCCACAAGTACCAAAACAATATAATATCCACAAATAATAGTGCACAGGACTTGATTAAACTAAATAATGTTTGGCCTTCAAATAAATTATAACAACCTGCTTAAATGCAAATATCTACAAGGAAAAACGTCCAACAGATATCTAAATTATTACAATATAAAATTTGTACAAAATTCAACTAATACAGTGTTTCCAAATCATACAAACTGAAATATACTGAATATCCTAACAAAAGTGCTAAATATAAATCCAATATGCAATATAAATCCAATATACAATATCCAAGTACAAAATAAATAAGCAAAATCTTTAATTTTCTTCCATCCAAATTCTGCAAGTAGTCCGTGGCCGTCTAACCTGAAAGAGTTATCAAAACATAGCAAATCACGATTCTAAAGCTCAGTAAGAATATATATATATATATATATATACACAAATCAAGCATATAAAACAAATTAAAGGACCAAAAATTGTAACCACCTTAAAATCCAATACGTCCAATGTTCTAAATGTATATTCCAAATTATGATTTCATATGCAAAGTTCATAACACATATACGAATAACAAATAATACAAACTCTACAAAATCATCTAAAGTCCAAATCATATGATCCCAAAAGGCTCAAATGCCCAAAGTTGGATACATTTGAAAATTGTGTCAAACATGCAAATTTCAAAGGGCTAAACATTTAAAAACATAAAATACAATGTAGATTAAAATTTCGAAAGCCAAATCATGTTAAATATTAGAATCAATGGCAAAAAAGACAACTTTGATGAAGGGTTATACATACTTTTGATAATTTTAGGTCAAAACACCATTATTTCGATCTATAAACAGGCCGTTTACAAATTATTTTTAGATGGGGTCACACACTACTTTTTTTTGGCACCTGTGGATAATAGGTGTAATCTTTAAGTGTGTCTAATATATTAAGACGTCCAAATATATAATTCTGTTAATTTCTTACAATAGTTTTCAACAAAAAAATTAATGGAGGACTTTATAACAAATATGTAAAACTTTTACTCTGTTGAAAAAGTATTATGAAAAAGTATAAATTTATATCAAATCAAAATAGAGTTCTAACCAAACACTTGCATGAACTACCAACATGTAAAGCTAAATGTACAAAATTTCATGACTTTTCTTCATAATATGTTCATATATGATCATCATATTCTAAAATATTTATTTATTTTGTGAAAAATGAACCAACCTTCAAGTATTTTGTAAAAACCAAACAAAATTTTAAAATACTCAGTAAAAAAATACATACATGAAATAATATTTAAAATAAGTGTGTAAATGGCGACATGTAATACAGTAAATTAAAAAATGTGAGCAAAATCAAAGGATATATGAAATAAACTAAAGAACCGATTTTAGAATGCTTACTTTTAACATCTAATCTAACAGATTTAACTTAATAAAGCTTTAAAATCGCCATCCACCTTTTTTCTCATTTCCTTCTTCTCCCCTTTTTTCCCTCTTTTCCTACGCAAAATGATTGACAAACAGCGTAGGGACCCATTTTAAACACAATCAAGGCATGAGTGCCAAATAAGCGCGCATCAAGCACCCTGAACTTACATAGGCATAAACAAGCACCACATCAGACATAACTTAGGCGCCAACATTCTACCAAATCCATGCACGAGCACTAAACATATGTGCACCTCAAACACCACTATACTGCCTAAATCACGTATAAGCGCTTCATAGGCACCCATCAGGAGTACCCCTATTGCCTCAAACATATACGAGCATGGGATGGGCACCAACTAGGCATCGGCCTGATTCTCCTCAATTTGATTTTCATAATTTTTTCTGTATGCAATTGGCTTGATTCTCCTCAATCTGATTTTTCTAAAGTTTTTGTTATACAATTATTTTTTAAATTAACCCAATGCATATAATAATGATATCATAAATCATGAATGAAAAATTGGACATTACAACTATCTCTTCCTTAAAAAATTTTGTCCACAAAATTTATATACCTCATTATGCAAACAAATAAGGATACTTGTCATGGATCTTGTCCGTGCGTTCTTAAGTTATTTTTTCAAAAGAATGGTTTCTCCATAACACTTTGACCGATAGAATCACCTTAGTACACAAAACTTAACCTCTCCTTTTCAAAATGTGGATCGGAAACTTAACACATGACAAATTATCATCTATTTACAATGGTTCATATTTGATAATGTGCAATATATCAAACAAATATTTTTGCAGTATTGAATCATGGAATATATCATGACAATCGGCTAAATTGAGAGGAAGACTAATTTTTAAGTCACATCTCTGACCTGCTGTAAAATCTTAAATGACTTAATAAATCTTGGTTTCAACTTCCCTTTCATACCAAATCTAGAAATCTTTTTCCTCGGAGATACCTTCAAAAATATATGATGACCCACCTCAAAGCTCAATTCGGATCTCCGGCAGTCAGTATAACTCTTTTGATGACTCTGAGTATCTATCGGATGATCCCAGATTAATTTGATCTTATCTTGGACAATATTAGGGCCTAGAAGTTTACAATCACTATCTCCTTCCAATTGGTAAGAGACCAACATCTTTGCTTATACAAAGCCTTAACAGGGTGATTGATAGATATTATTGTAAGCAAATTTAGCAAGTGATAAATAGTTGTCTTTGTTTTCTTTCATCTTTAAAATAGAGGCTTTCTACATGTCTTCCAAAATCTGAATTGTTTTCTCTGACTCTCTATCTATTTGGGGGTAAAACATGATATTGAATTTTAAATTCGTACCTAATTCCTTATACAAATTCTCTTAAAACTTTAACCTTAGGTCTCTATCAGAAATGATTGAAGCTAAAATTTCATGCAATAACACAATCTCATTCATATATAATCAGGCCAAATGGTTTCTAAAGAATGTTGTTTCCACAGGAAGAAAATAAGCTGACTTCTTTTATCTATCCACAATTATCCAAGTCGAATCATGATATCTTGCCATTATAGGAAAACCTGAGACAAAATCCATCGTTATATGTTCTCACTTCTAGCTAGGAACAAACCAAGGGTGCAAAATCTTGAAGGCTTTCGAGATTCAACTTTGACCTACTAGCACATGATACATAACCCCATATAAGTAGCTATCTCCCGCTTCATGTTCATCTACCAAAAGGGTTTCTTCATGTCTTGATATATTTTATTGGCTCGGAATTAATGGTATATTTTGCTTTATGTGCCTCACTGAAAATTTCTTCAAATCTCCAATATTGGGCACAATGTGGTCTTAGATTATAAAAGCTCTATCTGTCTGGATATTAAAATTTGCTTACAACTCACTGTTTAAATATCCTACAATTTTCATTAAATATAAATTATCCATTTGGGACTCCTTAATATTTTCCGTGATTATTGGTTGAACTTGAAAATAGGGCAGCATTATCCTCGAGCATTGGGAATGCAAATTTTACAATTCTTCACCTTCCTTGACTGATATTAGATCTCATAATTATAATCATTCAACAAATCCATCCAACGATGTTGTCACATATTCAACTTATTCTATGAGAATAAGTACTTTTGGATTTTATGATTGGAATATACAACAAACTTCTCTCTATATAAATAGTGTTTTTAAATCTTCAAAGTAAATATGACTACCGCTAGTTCCATTCGTGTGTAGGATAATTTTGCTCAAAGACCTTGAGCTGCCTTGTTTGATTGGTGATAATCCTGTCGTGCTATATCCTAGCACAACTCAATCCTTCGAAGCGTCACAATAAATCACAAAACCTTCCATACCCTCCCAAAGTGCTAAAATTGGCGCAGAAGTCAATCGATTCTTCTACTCTGGGAAGCTTCTTTCATATTTCCCATCCCAGAGGAAAGCCATCTTTTTCTAAGTCAAACGCGCCAATGGTATCTCTGTTCTCAAAAAATTCTCCATGAAGCATCTATATTATCTGGTCAACTCAAGAAAATTGTGAACCTCCGAAACATTCATTGATTGTTCCCAGTTAGCTACTACTTGGATCTTCTTCCGGTCCACAGACAATGCTCCTTTTGAAATAATGTGCCTAAGAAAGGATATTTTTTTTAGTCAAAATTCTCATTTCTTCATTTTTTTAAATAATCACCTATCTCTTAATGTTTGCAAAATGGTTATCAAATGAGCCTTATGCTCCTCGAAACTCGTTGAATAAATTATAATATCATCAGTAAAGATCACCACAAATTAATCTAGATATAGTTGAAAAACATATTTTATAAGATCCATAAAAGTTGCAAGTGCATTAGTCATTCCAAGTGGTATCATCAAAATTCATAATGGCAGTACCTTATTTTGAGCATCGTCTTAGGTACGTTCTCACGCTTGATCCTCAACTGATAATGAACCGAATACAAATTGATCTTAGAGAAAACTTGTGCTTCTTATAACTGATCAAACAAGTCATCAATTTTTTACAAAAAAATATTTATTATTGATTGTAATCTTATTTAATTTCCTATAATCAATGCATAGCCTCATTGATCTATCATTTTTCTTCACAAAAAGTATCGGTGCTCCCTATGGCGATACGCTCAATCAAATTAACCCTTCCTTCAATAACTCCTACAACTACTGTTTCAGCTCCTTCAACTTGGATGGGACCATTATGTGTGGAACCCTCGAGACAAGTGTAGACTTGACATCAAATTAGTGGTAAATTTAATTGCTCTGTTCGAAGATAAACCCGACAGTTCCTTCAAAAAGATATATTCAAATTCACATACCACTAGAATCTCCTCAGTGGACACATTATGATTCCCATCAGATGACTCACATGCAAAGCTAATATCAAACTCATTGACCCATTTTTTATGTTTCCTTGAAATTCAAAAGACTTGTATCTTGGGATACAAAACAACATTGTCCAGTTAAACAGTAGTGTGATAACACTCCATCCAATCTATTCCCAAAAAAACATCAAAATATGCATCTCCAACAAAATTAAATCCATAAATAATTTAAATCCACTAACTCAAGTAGAACATTGGGGATTCATGATATCTGCCACCAATGACTCGTCCACCTGAGTTGATGCAACCAAAGAATAGTCTAAACTTTGAGGGGATGAATGCAAATTGCAACAAACTTTGAGGGGCTACATGTGAATGTATAGACTTGGGATCAAGTAACACGAGTCATTGAATAAAAAATTAGCATGATATCTTCAACCATTGGCAGTTTAGCACGAGCATCTGTTGTCATCACTGCATAAGTTAATCTTGGAATAGTCAGCTTCCTCTTCATATGCTTCTGCGAAAATAGACAATCCTTCATCATATAGTCAACTTGGTCGCAGTCGAAACAAGCTTTAGCTTGTCGGTAGTACTGCCATCTTGGGTGGTGCTTGCCACAATGGTCGCACACTGGCCTAGAGTGTTGTGGCTTCGTCAACAACTATCGAATTCCAATAGCTTTGCCTTCATCTTGTGCCTTGGACTTTTAATGGGATCTTCTTGACCTAGAACTTTTACCTCCTCTGCTCGCCGATCTCTTCTCATAAAATTTAGTTTTTTCCTGCTGTTGCTCAATAAGTAAAGCTTGATCGAGCGCTTCGCTATACATCTTTAACTGCAAAGGCAACAATTGAATCTTGGTGATCTTGTAGAAATTTTCTTGGCCGTTATGACCTCATCCGCAATGATGTCGAGGTAAATTGAGACAACTCTATAAAATTAGTGTCGTATTTTTCCATTGTCTCGTTCTCTTGCCTCAAACAGCTAAACTCATCATCTTTCAGCTCACAGACGCTTGTTAGAAAATATTTCTTCATAAAAGCCTCCAAAAATACATTCCACGAAATTTCTTCATTCTCCATGCTATTATCCCCCTCTGCATAGTCCACCATCGATCGGCTTCTCCATCCAATTTATAAGCCGCATATTTAACCTTCTTCTCCTCAGGACAATTGATAATCTCAAATACATTCTCTACTCTATGAATCCAAATCGTTGCCTTTATCGAATCTGAATACCTAAAAACTCAGGGGCTCTCATTTCTAAATTGATCGAAGGCCGTTGTGCCATACCTCTGGTTCCCAGTTTCTTGCCTTTTTGCAAGTTCCATTTCTTGACATTGGATCATCTAATCAATTATATTCATTGCCAAATAATCATCCTCCCGATACAATCAACTCCTCTTCATTCTGACTTTTTCAGTGCCTATTATGCAACAAATTTGAAGCATTAAATTCCTCAAAATTATATAAAATGTTTCCTTTATGACTTTTTCTAATATTATTATTGCCACGGCCACGGCATGAGTAGGTAATAATTAATAATAATTAAGCCCGCTTGAAATTTTCCATAATGGATAAAAATCCAATTTACCTAAATACTGGGTTGAACTCAAATCAAACTTACAAGAACCAAAATAACATAATACCCACAAATAACAATGGACACAAGATCTGACCAAATGAGTTCCTGTCCGTCTGTCAAATAAATTATAATAACCTACTCAAACCCAAATATCCTCAAGGAAAAACGTTCAACAGATATCTAAATCATCACAGTAAAATCTATATAAAAATTCAACTGATACAATATTTTTAAATCTTACAAATTGAAATAGACATAATATCCCCACACAAGTCCCAAATATAAACTCAATATATAATATCAACATACAAAATAAATAAACAAAATCTTTGAATGTCTTTTATCCAAATCCTGCAAGTAATCTGTGGCCGTTTAATTTGAAAGGATTAGAAAAACATAGCAAATCATGAGTTTAAAGTTCAACAAGTATATATATATACAAATCATGTACATAAAATAGATAGAAGGATTGAAAACTGTAACCACTTTTAAATCCAATATGTCCAAAATTTTAAATGTACGTTCCAAATCATGATTTTGTATGCAGAGTTTATAATACGTATACGAATAACAAATAATACAAATTATACGAAATCGTTCAAATTCCTAATCATATGGTTTCAAAAAGATCAAATGTCCAATATCAGATATATCTAAAAATCGTGCCTAATATATTAGGACATCCAAATATATAGTTTCATCAATTCCTTATAATAATTCTCAACAAAAATAACAAACAGATGATTATATAATAAATATTCAAAATTTTTTCTTTCTGTTGGAAAACTACAAATATAAAACTTTTTATCTTTAGGGAAAGTATAAACTCATAACAAGTCAAAATAGAGTCTTAGTTGAATATTTGTATGGACTATCAACATGTAAGGCTAAATGTATAAAGTTTCATGACTTCTCTATACAATCCTTTCATATATGAGTATAATATTCCAAAATATTAACTTATTTTGTGAAAAAGAACAAATAATCAAGCCTTTGGTAAAAACCAAACAAAATTTCATATACAATCAATATTTGGTAAAAAACACATACATACAACAAAATATAAAGTAATAGTATAAAGGGTGACATGCCTGTATGATAAATATAAGAACGTAAGCAAAATTAAACTATTTATGAAATAGACTAAAGAACAAGTTTAAAATATTTGCTTTAACCTCTAATATGTAGATCTAACTTAATAAAGCTTCAAAAGTGTCTTTATTCTTCTTCTCTCTCACTCTCCTCCTCTTCTTCTTCTTCTTTGTCTTGTTCGTCTCTTCTTTCTATTTTCTTACGTAAAATGACTAACAAACAGCACAGAGACCCCTTTTATACAAAATCAATGCATAAGCGCCAGACAGGTGTACATCAGGCGCCCCAAACTTACACTAGCGTGCATGAGTGCTATATCAGACACAACTAAAGCGCCAACATTCTGTCAAATCCGTATATGAGCCCCAACATAGGTACACCTTAAGCATCACTACACTATCTAAATCATGCATGAGCGCTCTATAGGTGCCCATCAGGTGCACCTCTATTACCTCAAACTTGCACGAGCGTGGGATGCGCCAATTGAGCATTAGCACGATTCTCCTCAATTCAATTTTTTAAAATTTTCTGTTGTACAATTTTTCTTCAAATTGACTCAATACATATAATAATAATATCATGAATCACAAATGGAAAATCGGGCATTACAAAATCTTTGAAAAAATAGCAGAAGCTTCTTTTATGCTCATGCTTTCTTGAAGCCGAGTATGATTTAACTAAAATCATTTGATGTTTCTCTAAAGTATAGTTGTAAATATTGATCGATATATATCAGTATGAACCTTCGATACGACAATAAATCATTATGTTGTTGTGGTATCAGAAAATACAAGTATATAGTGACTGATATTTTTGATATTTAGTTGATATATCGGCAAATGCGGTCACGTCAGCTTATAATTTTTTTAAAAAAAAATTCTTCCAATATTTCTAATATAAATATATATTGTCTAATACCAGTATGGCCAATATCAATACTAATACTAATATTTTCATCAATGCTGCAATGTCTCAAAATTCTCATCAATCACTGTAGATTGGAAGCCACCTTTGTCACGCATGCAAATATATCATCCTCAACTCATCTTATTCGTTTTGCAATTTCCATATGGAGAGTACTGTCTCTATTATTTTGAAAGGGGGATGCTAAGGATGAGATTTGTTTGGTTCGGGAAAAAAGGCTGGACTTGTGCTGAAGCCAACATTCAGAAGGGCTACCAGGACAGGAGATGAATTAGGTTAAAAATGTAGGTGCTGGTTAAAAGCTTATCCCATGTATTAGAGGGTCGATTTTGTAGCATCGCGGAGGGAAAACCTTGTTGAACTGTGGATAATGACAAATTATTGAAATGAAGGATCCTCAGGATTTTTCCAATTTGACTGGTAAATTTTTGTAATTCTTGGATAGGGTCTCCTGTTTCATTCATTGATTGAAGCATTTAGTGATTACATTGTTGATAGTGCTTTGAGGGGTTCATTTTGTGCACGAGTTTGTATGTTTAATTGGGGTTGACATACTGACTGGTTGCAACAATCCACTTTCTGAGGATAAAAATTACTTGCATGGGGAAGTTCATAGTTTCGAATTATTTAAGCGGACGCTTCCTCAATTCATGATGGATAGGGGGTTCAAATTCTAACTCAAACCGGCTTACAACGATACTCAAGAATTTAAGTTGCATTCCAGCATAATGCATCTTTATATTTTAATATGCACCCTAAATTCTGAATAGCAATTTTTCTTGCTACCTTTTTCATATTTGCTTATCTTTGTGGCTTGTGCTGATTTTCCTTAGTCTTAGTGCACACGTATCCTTTGAATCCGGACTTATGTATGTGCCCCTTGTATCCAAGATTTGTCGGTGAATACTTAGTCATCTTATTTAGTAATTTGTTCGTAGTCTAATTCTATCCAAAGATTGTGCTTTCTTGCTCTTTTACACGTATTCAACTTCAGCAAATTTAGATGCCAATTCTTTTGTCCATCTTTGTCGGTTTCATAGCTACCCACAGTTGTTGCATGATGCATTGGACGTCTGCCCTGTTTAGATTTCCACATAGTTCACATTCAATTCAAATTTATCTGTTACGTTTGGCAAAACATGCATACTTATTGTTGCATCCTTCAGTGTAGTTTGAAGTCAATGTGAGCTGTGTGCTGGCATTCTATTTGGAATTGATTATCTGAAACTGAAATATTGTCATTTATTTGAAATTCTGTATTGAATGTGCAAGTATAGAAGGACATCCTTGTCGTTAGGTAGAGGTAAAATCACCAAGAATTTGTGATCCATCACCAAAGTCTACATTTTTGGCAAGCTAAACCGTTGTGTTATATTATATGAATAAAAATATCGATATTAGCATCAATTGTAGCTATATCAGGATATAGGTATTGGTATCAAACATATGAAATGCAGTTTGTTTTATAAATTGTAACTTGACTGGAAAATATGGCTGATATATCATTAATATGTTGACATATTACATATTGATAGATATTTTATTTCATAACTGTATCATTAATTCATTATTTTAAAGAGTTGAAAGGGTCATGAATGAATTTTCCAAATATGTGGATGTTTATTGCTAGTATCATCTTAGCAGGATGCAAATTTTGTTGTTTTCCACAAATAAATACTACGATGGGGTAAGATTGTAAGCTTATTCTTTGACTTTGAGAAGGCAGGTGAGCTTATGAAATTTGAATATCAGAGAAAAGTTGCCTTATTGAACAAGCAGAAGAAACGTGGCACCAAGCCTGAAGCATTAGAGAAAACAAAGGCTGCTGTAAGTCATCTTCATACAAGATACATCGTCGACATGCAGTCGTTGGATGCAGCAGTTTCGGAGATCAACCGTTTACGTGATGAGCAGCTCTACCCAAAACTCGTTGCTCTTGTCGACACGTAAGTTCCTATCTCAAATTAAATTTTCAAAATTATTTTTGTTAGGCTAGTACTTTGAGCTTGGATTAATGTTACCAATATACTATAATTTAATTTCCTCTCGTTTCCTTGCCGAGAAATCAGTATTCAGACTCAGAACACCTAGATGGGATGAATAGGTGTAACATTGCGGGAAAGTTTTTTTGTAAATTTCATAATTTAGATACACGGAATGAAAGGATAAATACTTGTGCTATATTCCATCACATTAACAATCCATCATTACTCAACAAAAAAATTCACAACATAAATATAAAGTGCAGAAAAGTAGAGAACACTTGATATAGTGACAAAAGGAAAACACGTCAACAATGTGTTTAGAGAAAGACTCTCTCAGGTTTTGAATTGCCAACGAAATGGGAATATTCAACGTACAGTTGGCATTGGACATATCATACATAATTTTTTTCCAAATTGGAACCTAGTGGGAAAATATCGGTATGATATTTCGAAAACTTTGGTCGATATATTGTCAATATTGTCTTCCATGTTGAGGATAGAAGTGTCTGATTATTCAATTGTTTTGTTTTTGAACTGCAGGATGGCAACAATGTGGGAAACCATGCAAGTGCATCACGAGAGCCAGTTACGGATTGTGGCAGCCCTGAAAGCCGTCGACGTCTCCCAGTCCGTCCGGGAAACCACAGAGCAACACCACCACCGCACGATTCAGCTGTGGGCCATCGTCCAGGAGTGGCACACACAGTTCAATAAGATGGTGAGCCATCAGAATGCGTACATCCGATTTCTCAAGGGGTGGTTAAAGCTAAACCTCATCCCTATCGAGAGCAGCTTGAAGGAGAAGGTCTCGTCACCACCAGGGGCCCAAAACCCTCCCATCCGGACCCTTCTGTTCGCTTGGCAGGATCACCTCGAGAAACTTCCAGAAGAGCTTGCCAAGAGTGCTGTATACAACTTTGAAGCTGTTCTCCACACGATTGTGCAGCAGCAAGAAGATGAGATGAAGCTGAGGACGAAATGCGAGGAATCAAGAAAAGATTTCGAACGAAAGACCCGGCAATATGAAGATTGGTATAGCAAGTACCTGCAGAAGAGGTCCGGCCCAGATGAGATGGACCTGAATGGGCCCGAAGACGGGACCCACAGAGACCCCATGGGAGAGAAGCAAGCCGTCGTCGAGGCCGCCAAAGTTAAGCTGGAGGAAGACGAGAAGGCTCACGAGCGGCAGTGCATTCATGTGAGGGAGAAGTCACTGGTGAGTTTTAAGACCCGTTTGCCGGAGCTATTCCGGGCAATGCTGGATTTTGCGGTTGCATGTTCGGATATGTACAGGAACTTGAGCTCCATTTCCGAGTCTCTGAAGCAGGGGAGCTGATCATATAGTTGATAAGACTTTGGAGCCTTGGCCCATGTAGTTTGCTGCAATTCGTATGCATTAAAACTACAAAATTTGTATTATTTTTTTATTGTGAACTTATAAGCATATCATCAATGGAGTGAGTTTCATTTATATGGGAATTAACTTAATGCGTATAATAAATAATTCTTGCAGCTGCATTTGATGAATGAATGGATGGTGTTATTTGAAGGTGCTAATGATCGTGACCTGACCTCACAGTCTTACAGTTTTCTATTTTGGTTTTTTTCTGGCTTTTTCAATGAGCTGCCCCTATTATTTTGTTCGGAGTTTTCCTTAAAATAAAGTAAACTGAAAGTGTTTTTTAGGCTCTGCCGGCATCTCTACTAAGAGCATTTATGATTTTATTTGAATTATAAGTTAAATTTTTTGTGGATTACAATTCACTCCAATTTTTAAAGAAT
>JAODPA010119662.1:0-18275 GCA_025585075.1 Nepenthes mirabilis | reverse complement strand
AGCTACCGGACCAGATCCTCTTGACCGTATCCGTCTGAACTCCGGACCAGATCCGCAACAATTATATACATCCTATCTTATATATACACACCCGTATAATGCATACATACATAAATATGTATATATATTACACATATATTGCCACTACCGCAGCACACACGTTGTACACACTACTCACAAGCTGCACACACATTGCCCATAAGAAGCACACACTACAGTACACAGACAGCACACACTTATATAATGCGCACACACACAGCACCCACACACACTCGTATAAATACATGATTATTTATATATTTGTTTTGGTAAGTAATTAAAATTTGATTAAAAGAAAAAAAAGTATACAAAATTATGTTCTAACTCCAAATATTTTACCAACTTAAAGATAGAACATAATCACTAGGACATTCTCCAAGCACGCCATGAAACAATCATGAACACAAAAGGAAATTTCACAAGGAAATAAAGAAACTGGCCAAAAGTTATCTGCCAATCGGCCATTAGCCATCAACCCAACCGGAAAGGGTCCAGTTTCAAAGCTGAAGCAGCTTCAACATTCAAATGGCCACAAAGCTGGATCACCATCTCTGCCAGAAGCAAATTGTGAGATCCAAAAATTAATGTGTTGACCAACCTGCATGCATGGAAATCCAAACCAGCCTCCTCCCATGAAAATCCAGCCCAGCCTTGTAATCAAGCCCGGCTTCCCTTCTGTGAATCAGGATCGACCCTCCCCTAAAGAAAAATGGACCGACCTCCTCCGTAGAATACAAAATCGGCCCGTTTGATGAAAAACACAACCGGCCCAAAAAAGCTGACCAGCAAAGAGTGGGCCGCTGGCATAAAAATGGAGCAGTTGGCCTGAATTAAATTAATGGTAACTAAAGACAAAAGTAAACTTTATTGTTCAGTTAGAATCCAACTAGGCGGCGACTAAATGAAGTAAGTAAACCAACCTAGTTACTCCACCTACCCTTGAAAAGAAATACGGGAGTAAGTGACTTACCCCACTTACTCCACCAAACCCCTCATTTATATAAACCCGGCACTGGTTGATGCACAGGCAAGCAGAAGGAAGAGAGTGAAGGGGAAAAGCTTCAAAACGGTAAAATTTAGACAGTCAACTCTCAGGCAAGTTACTTCGGATGCTACTCTTTAAATTCTATTTTTAAGAATACTGCAAGTATACTCTGTTTTGAAGTTGATGCTCTATTTTAAGATTCACACTTTACTGCAAGTGTACTTTGTTTTAAAATTTTTGCATTCTGCATTGAACATCGAGCTTCTGCATTACAAAATGAAAATTGAACTCGGTTTCCTATATGAAAAATGAATTCGGCTTCCAGTATGTTAAATGAACTCGGCATTTGTGTATAATTGAACTCGGCCTTCTGCATTTAATATCGGCCATGAACTCGGCGTTGGTTTGTATTTGAACCCAGCTTTTGCATTGAAATCAAAACTGTCCCTTTATACATGAAAAATCGAAATCATCTTTTACTGAAATCGGCTGGATTCGCCCCTTTTTGCATAGGAAATCGGAACCGGCTCTTACATATGAGAAAAAATGAAACTGGCTCCTTGGTGTGTTTAAAATCGAAACCAGCCCTCGAAATCGAAATCGGCTGCTTGAAAAATGAATTCGCCCTTTGCATGAACATTCGAAATCGGCCCTTTGCATCAAAGCCAAAATCGGCCTTTGCTCAAAAATCGAAATCTGCTTTGTGCATCAAAAACCGAAATCGGCTTTGTGTATGGAAATCGAACTCGGTGCTTGCAAATCGAAATCGGCTTGTGCGTCAAAATCGAAATCGACCCTTGCGTGAAAGATCGAAATCGGCTTGTGCATCGGCGCTGTGCACAAGGTCGAAATCGGCAGAAAAATCAAAATCGGCTTGTGCATCGGCCGTGTACATCAAAGTCGAAATCGGCCCTCGCATTGCAAACTTGAAATCGGCTACTTTGCATAAACTTTCGAAATCGGCCCCTTGCTTTGTAAACTTGAAATCGACTGCATGAAATCGAACTCGGCCCTTGCGTTAAAAATCGAAATCGTGCCTTGCATCAGAGACCGAAATCTGCTTGAGAATCGGAACCAAAATCAGCCTTTGTAGATTCAATCGAAATCGGCCCTAAAATCAAGTTCGGTTTTGCTTGCCTGAAATCAAGTTCGGTTTTGTTTGCAATCAAGTTCAGTTTTCATGTGGTAAAGAAATCAGGTCCGACTTTCTTGAGGGAAGAAATCAGGTCCGGTTTCCTTAAGGCAAAAATCAAGTTCGGCTTTGTGCAGTCCGGCTTTGTGCATATTAAAACCTAGTCCGGCTTCGTGCATATTAAATCCAGTCTGACCCTTGCTGTTACAATCATGTCCGGCCCTTGTCTGTCAAACAAATCAAGTTCGGCCTTTTCATATTAAAATCGAGTTCGGTTCACCCTTTTTGCATGAAATAATCAAGTCCGGCCCTTTTTGCAAGAATAAATCAAGTCCGGCCATGTTCATGCACTATTCATGTTAAAATCAAGTTCGGCTTTGTGCATATTAAAACCCAGTTCGGCTTTGTGCATATTAAAATCAGGTCCGGCCGTTAAAGCACGAAAACACAACTCCGGCCTTCCCCTGAGGCACAACAACTCCGACTTTTTGAGAAAAAAAAAGAACTCCGGCTTTTTGTTAAAAAAAAAGGAACTCCGGCTTTTTGTTGAAAAAGAACTCCGACTTTTTGTTGAAAAACGAACTCCGGCTTTAAAAGAACTCCGGCTTTTTGAGAGAAAAGAGACTCCTGCTTTTTGAATACTCTGGCTTTTTGTGCACTCCGGCCTTTTTTTTTGAGCACTCCGGCTCTTTGAGAAAAAGCACACCGGCTTTTTGAGAAAAAAACACTCCGACTTTCCTTAAGCGAAAATCAAGTCCGGCCTCTATTGTGTAAAGAAAATCACATTCGGCTTTTGTGTAAAGAAAATGAAGTCCGGCCTCCCTTCTCATAAGATCCAAACAAAGATAAACTCTGAACCGACTTTATGATAAGACGAAGAAGTTCTGATTTTTAGCTTTGGGAGATAAGGTTCTCCAACATGCCTTAGAACTTTATGGTAGTAGTCGAGAATAACTCTATCTATGGAGTTAATCATGGTCCGTCCTGTCCTCGGGGCGTTACGGTCAGGAGGAAAGCGAACTCTGTCCATAGAGCTATTTGTGGTCCGTCCTGTCCTCGGGGCGTTATGGTCAGGAGGAAAGCTTAGTTTTGGCCTACCTTCGGGTGGCACACCGATCCCACGAGACGGGATACTTCTGTTCAGTTATCGGCCTTGGATTGTATGGACTGAACACAATCTATCCTTGATTAATGCCTCCTTCGTAAGCAAAAGAATAAGAGAAGACTTTTATGACGAAACCGACTCTATTTGATGCTCTAACATTCGGTTCAACCCTCATCCGGCTAATTATTAATATTGCATATGATTCTGTTCTGATTCTTCTTGCACTGATTTCTTTAATTTTCTGATCCGCTACTGTTTATTAATATTTATGGATCCGCCTAACAACACAAATATTTAATGGTAATCGGCATGTACCTTGTTGAGCTCCGGCTCACTATTTTCTATTTTTTCCCCTTACAAATGAAACTTTAGAGCTTGTGCCTGACGAGTTAGAGTAATTAGAGTTTGTCTGAAGAATTATTAAAGACTCGGAAGCTTATTTTGGAGAATATCATTGTAATGACTTGATTATGATTCATAGACTTTTATGGTTAGACATTTTTGATTATGTACTCAAAAATGAATATTTTGGAATGAAGATGAATGCTTCCGCAGGATGTTAGACTAACTT
Source organism: Nepenthes mirabilis (assembly GCA_025585075.1). Lineage (NCBI taxonomy): Eukaryota > Viridiplantae > Streptophyta > Magnoliopsida > Caryophyllales > Nepenthaceae > Nepenthes > Nepenthes mirabilis. The sequence goes on along the minus strand of JAODPA010119662.1, from coordinate 14,443 downwards.
CCGCTGTACTTCTTATGGTTAAAAGTATATAGGTCCTAAATGGCATCCAAATCCTGTGTTGCAAAAAAAAAATTCCGTTTCATCACACAAATAATCTCAGAAAAGTGCAATCGTGGCCAAGGTGAGGTCTCGGTCAATGACATCTCGGAATTACTGGTGGACAATTCCCACTCGGTCATTGGCATCACCACAGTCATTTAGAAAGGTTACAGCACAGTGCAAGGTAATGCACACCTTGGTCATTATGCCACCTCGGTCATTTACCTGAAGCGGCATTAGCCTTGCAGACATCCCGGCCAAAAGCAATATCTCAGCTGTAAGCAACTCGGGAAAAAAAGGGCCACGGTCATTTGCTCATCTCATCCTGGCTAAAGGTACAACAGCCAAGCCAGCATGATGCAAAGTGCACCGCCAAAATCATCACTTCCCAGTGCATACACCGATGGATCTCCATCCTGCTTCATCAAGGCTCACGGCAGCAGCATAAAACAAATTCTCTCCCTTTCTCGGGCAGTATGCATCTTGGCCATGAATTCCAAACAGCAAAGTCCAAAACTTGGACAAAACACCACCTCGGCCATAAAGAACCTCGATCAAAAGCATCTCATCCCGTTGCTTACAACTCGGCAAGGGACAACCAAATAAAAAAACCATCCTCATACTCAGCCAAAATAATAGCATTAGCAACCCCTGGGTAGCAGCAAGGCACAGCTACTGAATAATTCAGCACAAATCCAAGACAGCAGCAATCATCTCCCACTCGTTAGCAACTAAAGTCAACAAAAGAATCTAATCATTCAGCTAGAAGACAACAGATCACTAGCAGAATTCAGTCACACGGAAGCAGCATTCAGCAGCCACTTGGTGCAAGTTGAAGACTCCAAAACTCGGCATATTTAGCTACTGGTACTTCCGGTACCGCCACTTCTCCATCATCTCTAATTTTTTACTCAAAAGGGGGTAGAACCCAAGCCCTTTGGAGTCTTGGGAGATAGTTTTCATCATCCCCGGGCCTTAGATTTCTTCCATGGTACCGCCTGCTGAGCAAAGGAAGGCCCTTGAGGATAGCCAGGAGGTTTAGCAGCACCATGAAAGAATTAAGCAGTATGCTCACACTCAGCAGAAGCCTCATCTGCAATACAGGCTGCTTGGGTGCTATTAGGCATGTGCCGTGGTGTCAGCGCCAGGCAACGATTATCTTTAAGCTCCATCGATTGCCTGCATAAACGCTCTACTTTAGAAGTAATCCTACCGGCAGAAGAAGGCGAATCCTCCTTAACAGCAGTCCGAGTCTCAATCATTGCCATCTTCGACTCCACAGCATCAACATATGGAACATCCATGTCTTGGTCCTCTTCCTGAAGATCATGGAAAGAAGAGACATACTCTCCACTGCTTGATGATCCTCTAGGATCAATACTCGCATCCTCAGATGAAGCAACAGCTCTCAAGCAAATTGCATCCCGCCGTACGGAGGATACAATATTACACTGCGACTCACAATCTCTTACAGTATGTTCAGGTAAAACAGGAGATGCAAGCATACATACTTCGGCAACAGGCTTCAATGAAGGGGGCTGCAAAACGGAGCCGCAAAGTGGCTCAATCTCAGGTTTCAACTCCTCTGCTTCTTAAGCACAGGATCCTCATGACTCTCCTCAGCTTTTTCATCAGGCAGCAGACTCACCATCTGGTTATCTACTACTAACTCTAGAGAATCCGCATTAGTATGATCTTGGCCTATGGCAGCAGCCTGGCAGGAAAGGTTTTCAGCAGCCTGCCGAAGAAACACTGATTTATCATCGGCAGCTTGGGCATTCAGAGTAATGGGAGCCACAGCACCAATCAAAGCATCATCCGGATCCAAGATGTTAGGGGTAGCATCCTGCTCATACTTACCCGTTTGGTTGATCCTTTCATGTTTACTTTGGTTGGCATTTCGGCCATTCACCCGATGCACCGACTTTCAATGGTAAGCAACCTCTACCTCAATAACCGAGGTCGAAGCGTCAGCACTTGATTTTAATCTGATTTTTGCAGGTAGAGGGGCACCCCTACCCACTTCAACACAAACCCAGGCGAAATGCATTCGTTCCATTCTAGCTGTGTTGGGATCCAATTGAATAGGTTTACCAACCCTACTTGCTATCCAACTAAGGCCTAAGGGGGTTCAATATTCAATCGGGACATTGAACAAGATAATCCAAATTAAAAACGTTTGGTAAGAATCCTTAGACAAAGCCATACTGGGCGCCCATCTTTTTAGGAAGATGGTTTTCCTTCCAAAGGCCCAGGGACCTTTAGCCAAACAAAGATTCAAGTGATCTTCAATATCAAACCGAAAGAAAAAGAAACCCTTGTCGTTCTCGGCGACATAGCATAGACCAAATCTAGCCTAGATTTTACGAGCAATGGAGTTAACCGTCTGAAAATGTAATGAATTTTTATAGAAGTAAACCACCAACGTTGCTCCCCATAAGTCTTGGCACTACTGAATAACATCAGTAGGAGGAGAAATGGAGACAACATCCTCTTCCAAAGATAGGGGAGGATAATATTTTAGAAGAGGACTCTGACAAGTGCCTTTGGTCAGAACAACTTTAGCCCAGGAGAATTTTGGGATAGGTGGAAGCTCACCAGATGAATTGACCCCAGAAGCAGGAGCGCGTGTAGCCAGAGCCGCATCAGGAATCAAACTCAAATCTGGAGCAGCAGCAAGAGCAGGAGCAGCAACATTGGGCGAAGCCTTTGGCCCCAATTCATCCAAGGCACCATTTCCTGGCAAATTCATACACCGGTCAGTTACCCCAGCAAACGACTCAAGGGAAAGAGGCAGTCGACGCCAACAGGTGACTATGGCATCATTCCATCGGCTTTAGATGCTTCAGGAAGGATGCATCCGAGGCAGGGGATGGAAGCAAAGCATCCCTCTGGAAGGGAGGGAAAGGGGTGAGAGGGTTGGGTGAAGAGATGAGAAGGAAACGCCAACGAAGAAGAGACTTTGTGGGACAGAGACGAAGGAGGGCTCGTCGGCGCCCACATGGGACTGGCCATGGCCGGCACCAATGAGGAAACCAAACAAGGCAAGCTTTGTAGATTTCAAATTCGAAATCCTAGGAAGGAGAAACCAAAGGCCCTAGGGAGCCGGTCTTGCCGGCGACCGGCAAAAATCTATCGAGAATCACCTTCTTAAAAGTTGAAATTTGAAAAGAAGAGAGAAGGGGGAGCTTCTCTCACTAACCAGTGCTCCTCAAAGACCTCAATGATTATTCATATACAGTTTTCAATATTTACATATATATGTATACACCCAAGTATATACATAACCATTTACATTTATGCCACTTCTAGCTTCCAAATTTAGTACCAAGTATACTAAATCAAGTAATACAAAATTTAGCAGCCGTTGCTCTTCCTTGAGCAATACCAAAGCAATAGAAATAATTTCTAAAATCCTGTATTTATACTCAAATATTGGATACCTTAATATAAGCCAAATCAATGAACAATCATTCAACCCTACTATAACCAGATTAGTGTCTCAAACAGAGTATATCACTTAGTTCATTGACTCTGAGAGATTAAGGCCGAGGGATTGAATCTAGAGAGAGAAGCTCTGCCTTCTCTCTACGATTTTGAATCTTTTGGTGTAGCCGGCCATGGCCGGAATCCTGGGTGTCCATCCCGTCCCTCCCCAGGACTTCGCCTCCCGTGGCTCTCCCTCTGCTCTGCCTTCGACGGCTTCAGCTCCGATATCCCCTGAGTTTCCCCCTCTCCTGGGTCCCTGTTCGGAGTCGAATTTGGCTCGTCTGACTCCTAATGCCCAGTTCTTGGCGCTCTCGAAGCCTGAGGCGATTCGCAAGTCTTCTGTAGCTACTACCGACCCCATTTTTGGGTCTGAAGTCTCCCGAAATGTCTGCTTAGGCCTGGCTCTAGAGTTTTCTTTACCCCCTCCTCAATCTACTGTTCCTTCGAAGACGTTTGCTCATTCCTCGCCAGCATAGGCAGACATTGTCTGCCATGGCTCCCGGCATTAATGACATAGCTTCTTCTCTTTCTTCTCAAGATCTTGAACAAATCAAGGCGAAATATGGCCTTCCGGAGTCCTGTTCGATGGTAGTTCCAGGAGCCGCGGAGAGGGCGTGCAGTCCTCCAGGCGGATACATTGCTGTCTATGAAGTTCACCTCAAAGGCGGACTTCGCTTCCTCCTTCCTGCGGAACTCCTCCGCCTGATGAAGGAGTTAGCCATTCCGTTTGCGAGGCTTCGGCCCAACGCCATCAGGTACTTGGTGTCCTTGTGCGTGTTTGCACATTGTCACAGTAAGGTTCTCGAGGCTGTCATGGTGAAGGTCATGTTTCGGTTCTCCCACAATCTCGACTGGATCGCCATGACCCCTCGCCCGGACTTTTCGGAGATGAGCGGAGGGAATCCGGATTCCACAAAAAGGTGGAAGGACAGATTATTTTGTCTGAAAGTTGCTGAAGACTGCGGGCTCTCGTTGGAGTGGGGAAATGTCACGAGTAAATATGGCTTCGACATCACTGATGAGGAAAGAGAAGTCGCCAAGGAGGTTACGGACTTGGTGATGGTGAATCTGGGCAACTTCAATGTGGGGAAGAAGAATATCTGGCTATCTCCCGAAAAGTTGGCTGAGGCCAAGTGGGTGATGTCGTCTGGGGATTCTGCCCTAGCGACTTCAAAGAAGAAGAAGAAGAAGAAGTTGAGGAAAAGAGGAGCCCTCTCGTTATCCAGGAGCCGTCCGAGAGACCTCAGAAGAGTTCGCGGACTGAGGCCCCAGAAGGTCCACTGAATGCCATTGGTGAGTTCTCGTCAGGAGATGACAACTCTGTGATTGCTCCCATGGTTAGGAAGGCCACAAGGTTTGTTTCTGGTCCTACCGCGGAGTCTGGGGCCGCTGCTCCTTCTTCTTCTGGTACTGAGGTCCCTTATGAGGTCTCGGCCATCTCTGCGGATCCTTCATCTGATGACCCTATTGCCCTTGATGTCTCGGAGGAGGCAACTTTTGATGTTCTCGCGGAGCCTTGTGAGATGGAGGCAACCGTCACTGCTACCGCTGAGGATTTTTTTGACATTCTCAACGGGGGTGAGGCTAGAGCCGTGGTCTCAGAGATCCCGGCCACCGCTGGGGTCTCGGATGTTGTGGAGCCCCCCATTCTTGAAGGTCCTCCATCCAGGGCCACTTTTGATGTTTCTGCGGTGTCCGTGGAGCACCTATTCGCGCCCGAAACCTCGAGAGAGCGTGGCCCAGCTCAAGATCCTGTACTTTCTAAGGTACTCCGTCGTTCCCTGTTTTCCTTGCTTTCTGTTGCTTGTATCTAAGTGACCTTGGTTCTTTCTACAGCTCCAAGGTATGATCGATGGTCTTGGCCAGCTGATGGGTGAATTCGCATGGTCTCGTTCGAAGGTGGAGTCTTCAAGGGCCGTCTGAGAGGAAAACCAGCTACTGCATGTGGCCCTTGCTGAAGCCACTATCAAGAGTGCTTCATCCGAGGAGACCCTGCGGCTATTACAGGGCCAATACGAGTTTCTCCTGGGATGGAACCGTGAGTTGGAGGAGGCGCTGAGGGCTTCGGTGAAGGCTACGGACATAGCGCCCCTGCTGGAGGCCAAGTTCTAGGATGGCATCCATCTGTACCGTCAGCTGATGCAGCTCCTGCATCCGCGGTTCCCTGCTGCTGTGTTGGATCCCCGTAATGCGGGCGCCGCTTGCCCCGAGGACGTATATGGCCTCAAGGGGAGACTGTTTCCCAAGCCCCCGCGTCCGAGTTCCTCAGGGGATCCTCGCTCATCAGATCAGCCGGGGATCTCGAGCCACACAGCGGACTCCTTGCCTTCAGAGGAGCAATCCTGGGCCGTTCCTCTTCAGGGCTCGAGCGAGAGCTAGCTTTCTTTTTTCCTCTTTCTTTGTTGTATCGTCTATATGAATAAAAAGGGAACTTTCAAGTTTATTACAAGTATCTCTTCTTTTTCCCTTCTCTTTATTTATTTATTTTTTTTACTCGGACGAATCTGAGTTTTGGGGTCTTTGACCTCGTGGGTCTGACCTCTCGGGCCGCTCGGTCACAGCCGAGTTTTTGGAGTTTGACCTCTGGGGTCCGACCTCTTGGGCCGCTCGGTCACAGCCGAGTTTTCGGAGTTTGACCTCTGGGGTCCGACCTCTGGGGCCGCTCGGTCACAGCCGAGTTTTTGGGGTTTGACCTCTAGGGTCCGACCTCTGGGGCCGCTCGGTCACAGCCGAGTTTTTGGGGTTTGACCTCTAGGGTCCGACCTCTGGGGCCGCTCGGTTACAGCCGAGTTTTTAGAGTTTGACCTCTGGGGTCCGACCTCTGGGCCCCCTCGGTCACAGCCGAGTTTTTGGAGTTTGACCTCTGGGGTCCGACCTCTGGAGCCGCTCGGTCATAGCCGAGTTTTTGGAGTTTGACCTCTGGGGTCCGACCTCTGGGGCTACTCGGTCACAGCTGAGTTTTGTTTGTTGGGGATGACCCGCCTTTTACTGGTAGTATTTACTCGGTCACAGCTTGCCCTCTTGGGTGCGCAACTTGTATGCCCCTCCTCGGAGGATAGCCGAGACCAAGAACGATCCTTCCCAATTTGGTGAGAGCTTGTTTCTGCCGGCTATTTTTCCTGTGGCTTCCACGCTTCTCAGTACGAGATCCCCGACCTCAAATTTTTGCGCCTTTACCTTCTTGTTGTAATAGCGGGCCACCCGTTGTTGGTAAGCCGCTATCCTAAGCCTCGCCCGATCGCAAACTTCCTCAAGGGCATCGAGGCTTTCTCGGAGCCTCTGGCTGTTATTTGCTGCGCTGAAGGATCCAACCCGCGGGCTGGTGAGGCCTACTTCTATTGGGATGACAGCTTCGACCCCATAGCAGAGATTGAAAGGGGTCTCTCTTGTGGGCTCTCGGGGAGTTGTCCTGTATGACCAGAGGACTGAGGGCAGCTCTTGTACCCACGAGCCCTCGGAGGATTCTAGCTTGGTTTTCAGCCCATGTAAGATCATGCGGTTCGTCACTTCTACCTGCCCGTTGGCTTGTGGGTATGCTACTGACGTATGTACCAGGTTGATCCTTAGACCTGTGCAGTACTTAGTGAGCCGTTTTCCGGTGAACTGCGTCCCATTGTCAGTCACGATACACTCCGGTACTCCAAACCTATAGACGATATTCTGTTGGAGGAACTCCGTCGCGTTTTGCTCTGTTATCCTATCTAGTGGCACTGCTTCTACCCATTTGGTGAAGTAGTCTATTCCAATAATCAGGAACTTCCTCTATCCAAGAGCGAGGGGAAACGGTCCGAGGATGTCGCGCCCCCATTGGGCCAACGACCACGGGGATTGTAGCGCCCGGAGGTCCGTATGGGGGCGATGGCTCATGTTGCAGTGGAGCTGGCAACTTTCGCACTTACGCACAAAATCCATGGCGTCATATTTCATCGTTGGCCAGTAATATTCTTGCCTCATAAGCTTAAAAGTTAGGTTCTTTCCTCCAATATGGGATCCGCATATTTCGAGATGCACCTCCTGTAGGGCATACTCGGCCTCCTCTGGGGTGAGACACCTCAGGTAAGGGGCTGAGAAGTCCCGCTGATATAGCTGGCCGTCCACGATTATGTACCAGCCCGCCGTTTTCTTTATCTTCTTGGCCTCGTTCGAATCCTCGGGCAGCGAACCATCAGATAAAAACTTCAGGTAGAGAGTCATCCAGGTGTTTTCATTCACGACTTGCATTACCTCCTGCTCGGGGTCTTCAATGTTGGACCTGCCCAGGATCTCTCGCATCCCCCTAGCGTACTGTTTAGGATCCCCCGAAGCTGCAGCTCGTGCGAGTGTGTCGGCCTTGTCGTTTTTCTCTCACGGGATGTGGATGAACTCGGCTGTCTTGAAGTTCCTGATCATGCCCTTGACCTTCGAAAGATACTTGGACAGCTGCGCGTTGTTGACGTCGAAGCTTCCGCAGACCTGATTGACGACCAATTCAGAGTCACTATAGATGATCAGTTCTTCGGCCGAGCATTCCTTAGCCAGTCGGAGCCCAGCCAGGAAGGCCTCATACTCTGCGACATTGTTTGTGTTTGAGAACCCCAGGGTTAGCAAGTACTTTATCTCCAGTCCCTCGGGTGTGCGCAAGACAATCCCTGCTCCGCAGCCATCCTTCATGGAGGAGCCGCCCACACGCAGGGTCCAAGTGGAGGCCCTGTTGAACTCGTCCGTTGTAGCCTGGTCCTCGACACAATTGGGCGGCGCCGTTGTCTCGACGAGGAAGTCCGCGAGCGCCTGTCCCTTTAAGGCCGGCCTCGGACGAAACTCTATGTCAAATTCTCCTAATCCAACGGCCCACTTGATCAGTCGGTCAGAGATCTCGGGTTTCTGCAGGATGGCCCTTAATGGATGGTCGGTCAGTACAACTATCCTGTACGCCTGGAAGTATGGCCTGAGCTTTCTCGCGGAATAAACCAATGCTAAGGCCACCCTCTCCGCAAGGGGATACTTGGTCTCGGCGCCCGCGAGAGTCTTGCTAACGTAATACACGGGCTACTACTTGCCATGTTGCTCTCGCACTAATGCCGAGCTCAACACTGTGTCAAATATGAAGAGGTACAAATATAGTTCCTCGCCTTGCTGGGGAGAAGCTAGGAGGGGCGGACTTGAGAGGTAGCCCTTGAGTCCTTGGAATGCTTCTTCGCAGTTATCACCCCACCAAAAGTCGCGGGACTTTGTCCCTCTAAGGGCTTTGAAGAACGGCAGGTGTTTTTCGGCCGACCTTGCTAGGAAATGGGAGCGGGCGGCCACTCGCCCCGTAAGCTGCTGGACTTCCTTCACCGTTTGCGGGGACCGCATGTCTAGGATCGCTTGGATCTTTTCTGGGTTTGCCTCGATTCCTCGGTGCGATACGATATAGCCCAAGAATTTTTCCAAGGCGACACCGAAAGTGCACTTACTGGGATTGAGCTTCATCCCATGGGCCCTGAGCACGTGGAAGGTCTCAGCCAAGTCCCTTACGTGGTCACCGCTTATCCTGCCCTTGATGAGCATGTCGTCAACGAACACCTCCACATTCCTGCCTATCTGATCCTTGAACATCCTATTCATGAGTCGCTGATAGGTTACTCCTGCGTTCTTGAGGTCAAAGGGCATTACCTTGTAGCAGTACGTCCCTTGGTCTGCCATGAATGACGTGTGCTCCTCATCCTCGGGACTCATTCTGATTTGGTTGTACCCGAAGTACGCATCCATGAAGCTTAGGAGCTCATGGCCGGACGTCGAATCCATGAGTTGGTCGATTCTGGGTAACGGGAAGCTGCCCTTGGGGCACGCCTTATTAAGGTCGGTGAAATCCACGCACATCCTCCATTTCCCATTACTCTTCTTCACCATGACAACATTGGCCAACTAGTCCGGGTATTGCACTTCTCGGACAAATCCTGCGTCCAGGAGTTTCTTGACCTCCTCGCGGACGGCCACTAACTTCTCAGTGGAGTAGTTTCTGTGCTTCTATCTAACCGGCTTGTGCCGAGGATTGACGCCTAGCTTGTGGACGATGATCTCAGGAGAGATCCCAGGCATGTCGCTGGGGGACCATGCGAACACGTCCGAATTCTCTCGTAGAAAGTTGATGAGTTGGTCCCTGACAGTCTCTGTGAGCGAACTCCCTATCTGGACGTACTTTTCCTGATCCGCGGGATCTAGCGAGACTCGGACTACTGGTTCCCCTAGCTGAGCGTGCTGCGACGTGGCCTCGTCCCTGAGGTCGAGGTCTTCCATGGGCTGCGGAAGTGTTACCTGCGTGGTCTGCGCCAAGTAACACATCCGTCCAATCGACTGATCCCTGAGGACTTCCCCTACCCCATACGGGGTGGGGAACTTCATCTTGAGATGTGGGATGGACGTCACTGCGTTGAACGCGGCCAAGCAGGGCCGTCCAAGGATTGCATTGTAGACCTAGGGCAAGTCCATGACGAGGAAGGTGAGGACCTTGGACGCTGTCCTCGGATATGTTCCCAGGGTTACCTCCAGTTGGATGATACCCTGGACGGGCACTAGCTCGTTGTCCAGCCCGTAGAGTGGCCCTTCTGGAGCTTTCATTCGATTTTTCTTAAGCCCTAATTTGAAGTAAGCATCAAAATATACCAAATTGTGAGAGCTTCCATTAATAACAAATACTCGTTTCATCTGGTAGTCATTTGCTCGGTCAGAAACGAGTGCTGTTACAACCAGGGGGTCGAAGTGAGGAGAAGTTACATGGTCTAAGTCCCTACTGCTAAAACAGATAACATCATCTTCACTCTCGGGCCCCGTCCTCGACCTTTTTGCTGCCGCAATCTCGCGCCCATCCCCTCCGGCCGGCCTATTGGATATCATGTTTATGACCCCCGCAGCCACTCGAATCCTGGGGGGTTCAGCGTCTCCACCGTCCTCGGGCCCTGAAGTTTGTCCGAATCTTTGAAGGAAATGGTTGAGGTGCCCCCCTTGATAAGCTCCTCGATCTCCCTCTGCAGAGTCCTGCAATCTTCCGTGCTGTGACCCTCGGAGCGGTGATAGTCACAATACTTTGACTGGTCCCCACCATCTGGGTTCTTTAGTGGCTTAGGCCACTTCAGGAACTTCTCTCCCCGGATCTGCATCAGGACGTTGGTGCGGGTGTCGTTTAGCGGTGTGAGGTGTATAGGTCGCGGCTCTCTCCGAGAGCTTTGCTCGGCCTTGTGGTGCTTCTTCGCCGTCTGGGGACTTTAATAGTCCCCGGCTTTCCTTTTGCCCTCCTCGGCCTTCTGGTGAGGGTGCTCGTCCCTCTCCGGCCTTTTGGCGTCGTTGGCTTCTTCGGCCGCGATATAAGCTCTGGCCACAGCCTCGGCCTCTATGAAGGTCTGCGGGCCCTTGTGGATGAGGTGTTTGAAAAAAGCACCCCCTTCGAGAGCCGAGAGGAAAGCGTTTAGCTTTACCTCGTCGGTCAGTCTCGGGATCTGCCTGGCTTCTGCTACAAACCGCGCCAAGAATCCCCGCAGGCTCTCCCTGGCCCCCTGCTTGATTCGGGTGAGGTGCCAGGGTTACTTCTTCACCCTCCTGCTGGAGGCGAACTGGGGCAGGAAGGCTGCCGCCAGATCTCTAAAATCGTGGATTGAGTCTGCGGGCATCCCGTAAAATCATATCCGCGCGTCCCCTTTTAGGGTCAAGGGGAAGCATTGGCACATGGTGGTCTCGTCGAGGCCCTGGAGGTTCAGGTGTTCCCTGAAATGATTAAGGTGGCCCATGGGATCACCACTGCCGTTGTACACCTCCAGGTTGGGCATTCTGAACTTCGGGGGAAGCGTCCTTGTTCTTATCTCAGTAGAAAACAGAGACTGGAGCGCGTTAGCTCCTCTACCGATGCTCTCTCGGAGCAACAGATTCCATCCTCTTTCCGGTCTGCTCTCCACTCAAGGTGGGGCAGCCGTTCTCCTCTCATTCAGGTAATGCTTTAACTCGTAAGTCTCCTGAACTGCACGGCGCCCGGGGGCTGTGCGGGCACCCCGCGATGGAGCATCTCGCGGAACCGCCTCCTGGTTGTCGTCCTCGCGGCGATTCCGTGGGGCCTCAGAATGGCGCCTATCGGGACTCTCGCCTCGGACCCGGGGATCTGGTTGGTCCTCGACCCTCCATGGGACTCCGCTACTAGAGTCCACCTGGGTCCTCGGGTTGTCTCGTCAGCTGGGAGTCCTTTCATGACGACTGCCTCCTCTGTTCCCGCCCTGTGATGCCTCAGCCTAGGAGGCCCTGTCGGGAGCCCCTTGGGGAGCTCCCTGCTTGAGCTGATCGATTTTGGTGCAGAGTGTGACGAAGGCTTGTGACATGCCGTCTATCCTAGCCGCTAGGCCCCTCACCACAGGATCGGGATGATCCTCCGCCCCGGCGCAGGGGTTAGGGCCGCCGCCTTGTGAGGCTACCTCTCTGGCGGGTGCACTCGCTTGCGCCCTAGTATTCACCATTCCGAAACTTGAAGCTTATGTTGTTGTGTACTTTTGAAAAATATGAAAAGCAGACTTTCAGTCGCTTCCCACAGACGGCGCCAATGTTGCGTCCGCGGAATCTAGTCACCCGTTTATCGAAGCACGAAGGGCTTTATACGTTAGCGGGCGGACAGATTCGGGCAACACAATGTTACAGAGCTCGAGTAGAGAAGTAGAAAATGAGAAAGAATACACAAGTTTACGTGAAAAATTCTATTACTCAAAGAGAGGTAAAAAAACCACGGTAGCGGACAGGCAGTCCGAAAAATTTCACTATTATGATGAAAGAGTACAAAGAGGACCTGGAAAGTTGTGCGCTTTCTCAGGGAATTACAACGTTAGAAATCAGGTTTCTTTCCTCACTCCTTTCTTCTTGCCTTTCTTTTCTCTCAATTCTCTGGCTCAAGCGTACGCAGATGGAAGATTCAAAAATCAGGATCCTTCTCTAGTAGCTTGAAAGGGGTATTTATAAGGACAACGGTGCCGGTGGAGAGGCGACATGTGGCACTGGCGTGTCAGGGCTGCCTGCCACCATCGCCACTACTGTAAGTGCGGCTGTGACAGGGACACCTGTCACAGCCTGCAGATTCGGCGTTCAGGGGCGCATGGCCTGCAGGTACGGCGTGTCAGAGGCCGTTGGTCGCTCGTGGCAGCGCGTGCCACACAAGTCATCTGAGCTGGCATCTTTGGCTATTTTGGCTTTTCTGGCGGTCCTCGTCCTTACATAGATCACAGTGTCCTCTCGGACTGCCAGTGCCGTTCTTGGTTGTGAAGTTCGATTACGCGAGCGCTTGGAACAAGTCTGGCCATTTGGGCCTAGTCGAGCCTGTGGACCTCTTGGACCAGCTTGCCCACATGATCCTTTGGGCCTGTAATTATAATCTTAAACTTTAGATTTCGAGACCCATCAAAGAGTTTATCATTTTAATTAAATTAATACTCAAAGAAATGTTCACTTCGGAAAAGTAACTTACAGATCTACTCCTCGGCAGTATCGTCATAATCTGTTGGAGCTGTCCCCTCCTAAGCAAGGCCTACTCAATCAACGTCACGCGCTTCAGAATTGTGATGTACTTCACTGGATGGAAGGGTACAAGTTGCATTTGGATCACCTCTGCCATGTCATTGTGAAAGCGCCTTGCTTTCCACTCTTCATCCGCAATGCGATGAGAGGAGAAACACGAGAGGGCTGTGAAATGACCCTCATATTAAGCTACCATCATAGTCCCTAAGTGAGCATAAAAAACTCACCTTTGTTGTTTACTTGAACACAAAGTGGAAAGAATTTGCTGTTGAAGTACTGCACAAACTCATGCCAAGTGATCTCCTCTATTATGGTGCTAAAACCGTGCTTAACTATCCTCTACTAGTGATCAGCCCCTCCTACATGTCTCAGGGGTAAGCAAACTCTACCCTCTAGTCTGCATCTAATGGGATATCACACACTTACCTAGTTATGTGCCTAAATTAGCTTCTGAGTCTAGTGATATATTTTACCTGAGAGAGTCTAATAATATTAAAGCTAGACTTTTCAATTTTTACCTAAAATAGCTATAAGTCTATTTACCTTTTTTATATGCATGACGTCCAATAATTTTATTTTAATAGGAATAACCATATTACACACAGTTGTCATGTGTTTATCCTTTAATTATTAGAATATATAGATTATTACTTTATTATGGTGGTGATTTGATATCCAAATAAGATTTTGAGATTATTCTTCTTCATCTGTGAGTGATACTAATGTTTATTTTAGTAGAGAGTATTTTCTTTCGACATTAATCTTTGAATAGTTTTATTATATTTGCTTTGAACTTATAATTTTATTTGAATCAACTAAAATTAAGTACCTAATTTTCTACATTTAGATTATGATTACTCATCTTAAGGGTGACTAAAAGTCTTTTTTTTTTTCATATTTTAAGCTTAATACTTTCCTCTTTGCGCAAATACCAGGTGGAACCATATTGAGCATATTGTACACAAATTTAATTTTGTAATTGTTTTTTGGTTGATCCGCAATACATTGATCATACCCTTATGGCTTAAGATAAATTGATTACTGCGGAGGGGGTAAAAAACAGTGCATGGTGGAAAAAATAGAGAAAAGAAGACAAGAAGTGTTACATAATTTTGTGCTCCACAGAAAAGGCACCATGAAATCTTATGGGCTAGCACTTAACCCAAAAAAAGAAATCTTATGGTCTAGCTGTGTATGAAATGAGAAAAATTAGGGATTGTGACAAGTCAAAGAGAGGTAAAAAATCTTTGTTCTCAAAGTCTTTGGATAATCCATACTGTTCTTTCAATAACCAACCTGAGAGGGAAACCAATCAGGTTGTTATTAATTCTAAAATTTTTTATTTTTCTTTGAATATTAGTTTTGCCAAGTTAAATAAAATATGATGAATAAATAAATAGTAGAAAAATAAATATTT
>JAODPA010119651.1:0-18277 GCA_025585075.1 Nepenthes mirabilis | reverse complement strand
AAATTAAAAGTCAAATTTAACATTTAAGGGTTATAATTGTAACATTTGACCCTAACTAAAGAAAATAATATGTAGTTGGTATATTCACAGAACATGAATAGGGACATATAGCCTTTGGTGATGTGAAAATAATCATAACTCAAATTTTAATATTTGTCTTTATTGATGAGGTCACCATTAATCATTAGTCTTTTACATGTTAGTATGATTTTAGTATAAATTATATAAGTACACAGTTTTGGTATATTTGATCATAAATTTATTTTTTTGCATGCTTTATTGAAAATTGATATTATCGATATTTCAGAATTTTGATCAAGATATTATCCTTAACAAATTTTATTCGTTATATATTCGCATATGAGATTATATATGCTTTATTGAACGTTAGATTCATTTTTACTTCTATTTGGCCAATATTTTAGATTAGAGAGCTCAATGTCTTGCAAAAAATTGAGATCAAGAAAAAAGATTGCTCGGAACTTTAGCTTTCATTTTTTTATTTTGATATTTTGGTTATGTTAGTATACTACTACCAATCGATGATGAAGGTGATATATAAGTCTTAGTACTTTTAGATAAATTATGGTTGATACTTTGATTTTTAGTTAAGAGACTAATCCTTATTTATAGTTTGAGGTCAACTAACTGACGATAATTAGAGTCACTTTTAGGTGTGATTTTTAGGTCTTATAATTTGATTATTATGCATTATATAGACCATTTAAGGCATTTGATGTATATTCACATCTCGGTGTTCAGTTTGGGTGTAAGTTGGTTGAATAAATAATCGATTTTGAATCTTAACTTAAAATCGAATTAAGATAATTATATATTATGAAATAAATTAATTTTGATATTGGGCCGAGGATGTGATAGGTTGACTTGTTATCAATGATTCTTATACTCCGTGTGGATGTTAGAGGAATCGAGCATGGCAATTCACATTCCCCAAGTGGGTGTTGGAGGGATAACTGTAATGATTTATATAACCCATGTGGGCATTGGAGAAATCGAGCTTAATGAGACTCCTATGCCCAAGGCAAGTCATGAGGAGTAAGACAGAGTATATCCTATACCCAGGGTAGCATCGAGCAAAACTCACGTATAAGGTGTAGCGAGACTTTTTTACTTAGGGTAGGCATCACATACGGCATAGAGTTTCGAATAGGTTATAATAGACTGTTGATTTTGATCGTTGCCCTGTCATGTTTATATTATTTTCTGAGTTTTATACCATTTATCATATGTTGATTTTGTGTCACTTGTTATACCTTTGACTCGGCCTTATTTTTTATTGACTCAAAAGTAATATATTTTCGTAGAGTTAACAATGATTGAGTTGTTGTTGAGAAGTTTATAGGTAGATGATCCCGAAGGTATTATTTTATTTTGAGAGTTTGCGATGATTTATTTTAATTGCGGTAATAGAGACACTTAATTTTTTGTCAGGGCTACGTCCTTTAATTTTGGAAGTATCGGACATTATTTTACCTCATGGTTCGAAGAAGTAGTCTTTGATGGATGGTTTATTTTTTATTAATTTTAAGGATGTCGTATTTATTATGATTTTACGATGATTATTTATAATTAAGATTTTTATGTAAGTAGTCTAGGCCAAGTAGCAAGTACCCCAAGTCCTAGTCACTATTGTCAGACGACTAGCCCAAAGTTAAATGTGGCCTCACCAAAAGTGAATTAAAACCATATTTCTGTCATTATCATAGCATCTTCATCACTTGACTATTACCATTTCAAGTAATCAAAATAACATTTCAGCAATTTAACATTAAACTTAACATATCATAGAGTATGAACTAATCTACTAAAGATATAAATAATTGAGCTAAAAATGGCGCAGAAGCTGATTTAACTCGCTCGATTATTGTTCATCTTCTTTATGAGTGGCCTTATTACTATTCACTTGAGAATCACAGGAGCTTAATCTTCTTGAAATAGTCATTATTCTTATTTAATAAGGTATGCAATTGTATTCAATAAGATTTATGTAAAGTATAATCAACCCATAGCCCTATGATTTGTACATAATTTCCAAAAATAGAGGAAAGTTAGAGTTGTTCTAAAATTTCGTCTACTCATTGAAATAATAGGCCAACATAAATGGAGAAATATTTAGCAATATGATAGCATCAAGAAGGAGATGGAATGACACTCAAGCGATAAGAATGCCCAAGAATAGTAAAGGTTTTACTTTTCTTGATTTATTACACTACACCGAGCAGCAACAACAATAGTAATAGATGTACAGGGTGTTAGAATCCGACCCAAGCTATATAATTTTTACATAATTTTTCTCATATCATTATATTTTTCAAGAAATTTAGGTGAATATAGTTTAAATTTTAACATTATAAAAAAATTAAAAATTTTATCGTGAAAGTTGAGACATTCTAATTTATATTAGTGCCAACAGCTAAAAGGTCCAAATTACCTCTATATGGGGGAATGAATTTTTAAAATTTTTTTCCATATTCGATTGAAATTTGTTTATATTTCTACACTTTTACTAATGACTTACTTTCATACTATGAACTTGTCACTGACATAAATTTTCATGCTGTGTCCCGGGACTAACCCCAAGTACTTGAGAGTGCTTGTAGGTTAACTTTGTTAGCACCCATTTTCGAGGGAACTGGATGCGTTGCATGGTTTCTGCTATAAAAATTTAGACCATGATAGTTGGTATCAGAGATGGACTTATAGGAGGAGTTGTAAGAAAGTTCTCAATTTTTGAAAAATCATACACAATGGGATTCGGATGGCCCAAGGGATACCATAACTGGCTGTTCAAACAACTCTAACGGTTCATCCAACCATGGTGACTCAGCTTGAAGCCATTGAGAAACGCATGACTATGCTCGAGGCCTGAGATGAGTCTCTCGATAGGATGAAAAGGTGGACGGATAGCCTCACTAATCAGTTGAGGGGCCTGAAAGAGGCAGTTAAAAACTTGACAGAGGATGTTCGTGACTCAATAAGAGTATTGTAAGAGGGAACGTCGAGCTCACTGATAAGGTGAGCCCTCTAATACGTGCTGCCGCAACTAATGATAGTACCTTCAGCTATAGCAGAGTCAAGCCCCTAAAGCCTTACTCATATGGTGGCGTGCGAGATTCGAAGGAGCTTGAAAATTTCATCTTCGACCTGGAGTAGTACTTTAGAGCTACGAAGATGGACTCCAATGAGACAAAGGTCTCCATAGCTACCATGTACCTGACCGGTGATGCCAAGATATGGTAGAGAACCAAATATAAGGAAATTCCCTAGGAAAGATTAAATATTGACTTGTAGGAAGACTACAAAAGAGAACTAATAGCATAGTTCTAACTGGATAATACCAAATTTACAACATGAAGGAACCTTAAACCGATTAAGCACGCGGGGACTATTAGAGATTATGTTAACACTTTTTCAATGTGCATGTTGAATATTAAAGACATATCTAATAAGGATCGTCTATTCTATTTCATTGATAACCTGTAACTGTGGGTTTAGACAGAACTTTTCAGACAATGAATACAAGATGTGATTTTCACCCAAAACGCAATCGAAAGACTTGTTTACTATGCAATTGAGAGGGGCAAATAAAATCAAGAGAACGACTATAATCCCTCGAAGAAGCTTGCGCAGAGTGCCTTGAGTGTCAATAAGTCGGAGTCCAAAGCAAAGAGTGGGGGAAGTAACTTTTAGAAGAATTCATCGTTGCAGAACCCCCAGAGTTCTAAGGGAAGTATCAATACGTCAATTAGCAGAAAGGCGTATTCTAATAGATGCTTCATGTGCAATGAGCCATATAAAGTGGTGCAATATTCACACAAAGGAGCTCTGAGTGCGCTACAAAGGAAAGGTGATCCACAAAAGTCAAGAGACGATCAGAATGATGGGGACTAAGCTCGCATGGATGCGGTCCACCTCTTATATGCCATGGAGAAGCACGCCCAAGTGTCCACCAAATCCACAGATTTGATGTATGTGGAACTATAAGTGAACGAAAGGAGTGCCCGTGCCATAGTAGATGTGACAGACCGACTTTTCTCATCAGAATCCGGTAGAGTTCCAGTGTAAAATGGCCGCCATACTAATACAACCTATACAAAAATCCCTATACAGCATAAAATATAATCACACATCACAATACATGATCCAAAAATAGCCACAGCAAACACGTGGTACCAACTTCATATCTCAGGATATGATGTTGGCTCAAATAAGATACCATTAGATCCGCAGACAAACCATAAATACCTGTAAAAGTATATACATCCATCAAGAATAGTGAAAACTATACTACGTATACATCATCATCATTATATGGATACATCAATATACAAATCCATCAAAATGATACAAAATACTCATCAATTACAACATCACCAAACTATGTCCAAAAGGTTCTTCATCCCAATTTCTGCAGCCTAGTCAACTCTTAAACTCTACTCAATCTCATCGGGTATAAGGGCGTGCTTGTCTGGAGGAAAGAAAGTAGTACAGGTGAGTTAAATACTTTGCAAGTACAATAAAATTAAAAATAATAAACGATATAAACAGCATAAAGCGGAGGAAGGATATAAAAGTATAATGAAGATGTGTAAATATAAATTATGATCAAATACTTTTTAGAATACATTTACTTTCCCTGATTTACTTATCTTTCTTTAGATTCCAAAACATGCATAATTTCTTTATTTGGTGGACCAAGGCTAGTAGGCCTTATAGCTAGTACTAACCATGAACCTTGAATTTAATATTCCATGGCAAATGGTATACCTTTCACCCGATATATTGGGTTAGATAACAAATAACAGATATACCATCAGAGCATCTCCCGTGATCTAGGAGCAATTTCTCAATTTGTTACAATAATATCCTAAAGTATGTTAGGGAATACTACTCTCTAAAATATAAATCTTTGATCCAATTCCATAAATATTTATTTTTAAGGAAAGGTTTCACCAGAAACTTATAGAGAAGTTCTCACTCTCTGGAAAACGGTTAATCAAACTTATCAGATTGTGGAGTTTCCTTCAAATATTTTGTATAACTTTCACAATTCTTGATACAGATACGGATAACCGATTTTCTTATGAATTCACGGCTTTGCATGCTTTCAATTATATACATAAATCAATATAAAACTTGAAACATGTAAGAAATTATCACCACCGTAAGTCAAATATAATTTTAGAGCTTTCGAACAATAAATACCTTCATAATTGCATATAATATAATTTTTGGAGCATATATAAGGTCACATGTATAATGTACATGTAGTTAAATATTACAATTTCTATTCACAATATTTTCAAAGTATATAAAATTAACATATATAAAATATATATGTATAAATATCAAATATTCGGAATACCCATGTCCATAAGTTAGGGTTTCAAGATTCTAAAACCAAATCGTGCATGAATCTCAAATAAAACGAGCAAAATCTAAGGAGGGCATGGGTCAGGGTTTCCGGGTGTGTAAATTACATAAATCTCACAAATCGGATATAAAATCGAAGTATGTACATGCTTAAGTATCGGTATTATGAAATATAAATTTAATCGGGTATCGAAATAAAGACACCCAAAGAAAACGAAATGAAAGTGTAAAGAAACGAGAGAAAAGGATATGAATGTACTTACCTCGACCCAATCCACAACCTTTCTAACTAGTTCGAGGCTGGATTCGAACTCGAGAACCTTGGTTTGCTCCTTCTCCCTCTTCCTCTTCATACTCTCTCTCTCTCATCTCTCTGGACCGTTGAAAAATAACGTGTGAAAAATCCTGATGTGCTTTTATAATTGGATTGGTCGAGTGCCGCTCAAGCGTTGGTCGAGCGCCAGCACACCCGAAGGGCCGTGCTTGAGTGCTCTTTGGGCGTTTGATTCTACCGACCGACCCGCCCCCCGGGCGCGCTCGATCTTCTTAATTTGTAGTCTCACGACAAAGCTAGTCTGACAACTAAAGGCATCCGTGACTACATTCGCTTTCCCTGACTAATAGTGAATCTCATAATCATAATCCTTAAGAAACTCGATCCACCTGCTCTGCCTCATGTTCAACTCCTTCTGTGAAGATAGGTACTTGAGGCTCTTGTAATTAGAATACACAAAAAACTTCTCGCTATACAAGAAATGCTTCCATATCTTCAATACAAAAACAATGGCAGCTAACTCCAAGTTATGGGACAGATAGTTCTTCTCATGAATCTTCAATTGTCGAGATCCATAAATTACCACCTTCCCATTTTACATCAAGACACATCCGAGGCCAACTTTAGAAGCATCATAATACATCTTGAAGCCACCAGAACCATCGAGGATAGTTAAAATTGGTGCTGAAGTCAAACGATCCTTCAACTCTCGAAAACTTTGGTCACATTCTTCCATCTGTACAAAACTCAACTTCTTATTTGTCAATCGGGAGAGCGGCAAAGCAATCCGAGAAAATTTCTCCACAAAGCAGCAGTAATAACCAGCCATACTCAAAAAGATACATACCTCCATCACCGATGTCAGTCAACTCCAACTAATCATAGCTTCAACTTTCGTCGAGTCTACCGAGAGTCCTCCATCAGAAATGACATGGCCCAAGAACACTACCTCATCGAGCCAAAACTTGCACTTCTTCAACTTCGCGAATAACTGATATTCCGAAGGGTTCAAAGCACGATTCTCAAATGCTCCTCATGTTCCACACAACTCTTTGAATAGATCAGGATGTCGTCAATGAAGACTATGATAAATTTATCCAATTACAATTGAAAGACCTGATTTATCAAATCCATAAACATGATCGGTACATTTATCATGCCGAACGACATAACAAGAAACTTGTAATGGCTATATCTCATTCGGAAAGCTGTCTTCGCTACATCCTCTTGCTTGATCCTAAGCTAATGATACCCTGATTGCATATCAATCTTGGAGAACACACGGGTCCCTTATAACTGATCGAAGAGATCATTAATTCGCGACAACAGATACTTGTTCTTAATTGTGATCTTATTCAGCTTACGATAGTCTATACACAACCTCAAAGTCCCATCCTTCTTTTTTGCGAACAAGACTAGAGCTCCCTATGGCGAAACATTGGGTCTAATAAAACCCAAGTCCAGAAGGTTCAACAGTTGCTGTTTCAACTCCTTCAACTTAGTATGAGCCATACGATAAGGGATCCTTGAAATATGTGCCGATCCTGGCATGAGATCAATCTAGAACTTGACCTCCTGGTGCAGTGTTAAAATAGACAACTTATTAGAAAATACATCCTCAAACTCGCGCATAATCAGAATCTCCTTAGCTGATAGCTCATGGCTCTCCGCCACACTGGCATAAGCCAAATAGGGTTCACATCCACTTCGTAACAAATGACAGTTTTCATAGCTAAAATGAAGCTAGATAACTCAACCCGTCGAATTCCATGAATGTGAAAGAGCTCACGTTCCGGAATTGTAAAGTCAACTCTCTTGTGGAAACAATCAATAGTTGTATGATTCTTTGATAATTAATCCATACCCAGAATAATGTCGAATTCATGTATCTCCAAAAGAATCAAATCAACGGCTACCCAGGGTATGAAACATTAGTCACAACTAAAGATCCCGTGGGCGTTGAAACAATTAACGAATAATCGAGAATAACAGGAGAAGATGCAAGATGACAGGTAAACTGAGGCAAAATGAAAGAGTAGGTGGATCCAGAATCAAAAAGCACACAAACAGAAGTACCACAAATAGGAAAATACCTTCCACAACAGTATCAGATGCCTTTGTTTTACTGGCAGAAATTGCAAACACCTTTCCTGGAATAGCTGGCTTTAGGGAAAGGGCTTTCTTCTTGTAAGGAAAATCGTTGATCTTGTGTCCAAACTGTCCACAATTGAAACATATACCCAACACCTTGTAATAAGGCCTATCACTGTGAGGCTTTCGGCAATGTTGACATGGATCAGTGGGAGCTTACTTGGCCGATGAAGAAGAGCTAACCTTCTTCCCTTGATCTGCTTGTCTCAACCTCTTTGATAGTCTCCTCGAACCCAGATTAGAGCTTGAACTGTCATCACATTTGCTAGACGTTTTCTTTTTAAAATACTCCCCTTCAAAAGCACTTTCTCGTGGATCAAGGCACGATCCAATACCTTTCCATAGGTTGACAGCTTAAGGGTCGCCAACTGCTTGAGAATATCATCCCGCAAGTATTGCAGAGACTTTCTAGCTTTCCTCTTCGCATCCTCAACCAGTACGGAGCCTACCAAGCCAACTTCATAAATTTTGTGTAATACTCGGCCACCATCCTATTGCCTTGCCTCAAGCGGATGAACTCTTTCTCCTTTTGTACTCGGAGAGTGGACGAGAAATACTTCTCCATGAACACATCCTCGAATATGGGCCAAGTGATCTCATTATCCGGCACCCCCATGGCCCTTTTCTGCATCTCTCACTAATGATAGGCTTTGCTTTCCAATTGATAAGAAGCGAACAACACCCGGTCCTCCTCGTGGCAGCGGATGATAGCAAATACTTTCTTCAACCTCTAGAACCATGTGTTCGCTTTAATCGGATTGGGCTCCTCCAGAAACTTAGGAACCCTCTCCTGGACGAATTGGTCAGACACTAACGGTCTAGGATTTGCAGGAGTTAGGGGCGGAGTGGGAACGGGCACTGAAGCAAGATTCCTCTACCCCAAAATCTCAATGACATCGGCCATTCTGCCTAATAAATCCAGATACTTCGCTTCTCGATCGCGAGGCTAGCCACCTCCACACGTTGACCTCCTTCTTAACGGCATACTCAGCTATCGATGACTATTCTGAAACAAGAATGGTATGGGTTAGATTATAGATTGGGCATTATCTAGAACATAATAATTTTATGCAATTAATATAGCTAGCGGTCTAAGTAGAGTAACGTGGATAACTAAGACTACCCAAATTAGCTAAACCATCCTATACCTACATCTACTCATTTCATCTAACCTATAATATCCTAAACTTCCGCATAAGATTCGGATCAAGTTTAAGGTATCTCATCTTTGATACCAACCGTGACAGACCACTGACTAGAATCCGGCAGAGTTCTGACAATAAAACGGCCGCCATAATAATACAACCTGCATAAAAATACTTGTACAGCACAAAATATAATTACACATCATAACACAGGATCCAAAAATAACTACAACAAACACGTGGCACTAACGTCATATCTTCAAGTATGACGTTAGCTCAGATAAGATGGCACTAGGTCCCCAGACAAATTATAAATACCTACGAAAGTATATCCATCCATCAAGAACAGCGAAAACTACACTACGTATACATCAATATACAAATCCATCAAAATGATACAAAATACTCCACCAAGTATAACATCACAAAACTATGTCCAAAAAGTTCTTCATCTCAATTTCTACAATTTAGCCAGCTCCTAAACTCTACTCAATCTCATCGGGTATAAGGGCGTGCTTATCTAGAGGAAAGAAAGCAGTAAGGGTGAGTCAAATACTCAATAAGTACAATAAAATCAAAAATAACAAACGATATACACAGTATAAAGTGGAGGAATGATATAAAAGTATAATGAAAATGTGTAAACATAAATCATGATCAAATATACTTTTCAAAATACATTTATCTTCCCTGAATTACTTATATTTCTTTAGGTTCCAAAATATGCATAACTCTTTGCTTTACGGACCAGGGCCGGTAGGCATTACCAGTTAATAGTGTAAATAAATCAAGGAAAACAATTTGTATGTCCCCACACATTCAAGGCACTAACCACGAACATTAAATTTAATGTCCCATGACTGACGATATACCTTTTATCTGATATATTGGGTCAGATAATAGATAACAGATAATAGATACACCATTAGAACATCTCCCGTGGTCTAGAAGTAATTTTTCGATTTGCTACAATAATATCTTAAGGTATGTCAGAAAATATTACTATCTAAAATATAAATCTTTGGTCTAATTCCGTAAATACTTATTCTTAAGGGAAAGTTCCATCAGAACTTATACAGAAGTTCTCACTCTCCGGAGAATGGTTAATTAAACTTATCAGATTGTGAAGTTTCCTTCAGATACTTTGTATAACTTTCATAATTTTTAATACAGATACATATAACCGATTTTCTTGTGAATTCACGACTTCACATGCTTTTAATTATATATATAAATCAATATAAAACTTGGAACATGTAAGAAATGTTTACCACCATAAGCCAAATGTAATTCTAAAATTTTTAAATAACAAATACCTTTATAATTGTATATAACAATTTCTAGAGTATATGCAAGGTCACACGTATAATGCACATGTAGTTAAATATTATAATTTTCGTTCACAATATTTTCAGAGTACATAAAATTAACATATGCAAAATATGTGTATAAATGTCAAATATTTGGAATATCCACGTCCATAAGCTAGGGTTTTAAGATTCTAAAATTAAATCGTGCATGAATCTCAAATAAAATGAGCAAAATCTAAGGGGGGCATGGGTTAGGGTTTTCGGGTGCATAAATTGCACAAATCTCATAAATTGGATATGAAATTGAAGTATGTATATACCGAAGTTATGGATATTACTAAATATAAATTTAATTGGGTATCGAGACGTAAATATTCAAAAAAATAAAACAAAAGTGTAAAACAATGGGAAAAAAAAAGATATGAGTGCACTTATCTCGATCCGATTTACAACATTTCTAACTAGCCCGAGGCCGAATTCGAACTTGGGAACCTTGGTTTGCTCCTTCTCTCTTCCTTTTCACGCTCTTTCTCTCTCCTCTTTCTCTGGATAGTTGGAAAATAATGCGTGAAAAATCTTGACGCGCCTTTATAATTAGACTGGTCTCTCGATCACTGGTCGAGCACCAGCACTCTTGAAGGGCTGCGCTCAAGCACTTTTCAGGCGTTCAATTTTGCCAACTCGTTCCCTAGGCGTGCTTGAGTGCGCCTCAGGCACGACGATTTTGCCTAGCGCACCTTGGGTACGCCTCGGGTGCCACTTAGGTGACGGTCTCCCAATTCTTCTTTTGGCTTTTGATACTAATTTTTTGCATACATTTAAACCTAATTTTGATTATATTATCTTAATTACGTCCTAATTATTATATTTAAAATTTGGAACCTCACAGTAGACACGAGTGCTACTCATAATTGCATGGTTGGAGTCGAAGCAGACCTACTGGGGTTACAGTTGAAAAACGATCGAACAATATAAAGACCATTAACTCAAAGGAAAAGCCCACCCTTAGTGTTGCCAAGTTGGTGCCAGTACAACTTGGAGAGTGTAGTGGAAAGCAGAATTTTATAGTAACACCAATGGATGACTTTGACCTGATCTTGGGAATGAACTTCCTCAAAACGACTAAGAAATTGCTAATACCTCACTTGAACTCGGTGCTCCTTATGAGCAAAAGTCCGTGTCTTGTGAATGCCTCCAAGAGGCCAAAGAAACTCAAGAGGAAGGGTAAGGATAAGGTACTGTTGGCATCCCAACTCAATAAGGGTTTGAAGAAAGGTGAGCTTACCTTCCTTGCAGCTTTGTCTGTGACAGAACGAGCGATAATCATCTAATGACCTCCGTCAACGTTCATACTAAGTGCAACGGATTGGATCTCTCGCTGGACTACAGTACTCATCTGTCCATAACAAATGCGAATGAGTAATGAGACGCTTATAAATAATCATGTAATGTTTTATAATGATAACGCACATGAATCCAAACCGGTTGGAGCTCTTAAGTCAGCCTCATCTTGACCAGCCTCAAATCTAGGTCGGTTGGCTATAGAGCAAAACCAAAGACATATGAGATACCACTAGGAACCAAAATTACTTAAACCATGAAGTTCAACAGAAGTATACAATTATCCATTAATTTATACAGCGGAGTCATTATACAAAAATCTCTAAAATAACCAAAAATATATCAAGGTCGATCATATACTGCTACATAAATCCAGGTCAGCCTTCCTGCCTAATTAGTCCATCTGGCTCTACTCTTTTCTCGTCCGGTATGAATTCATACTTGTCTGACGGTAAGAAAATAGTAAGGAGTGAGCAGATTTCTTAATAAAGTACAAATAAGCAAAGATATGCATACACATAGCTTTGAAACGAAATTAAAAGAAATAGAATGAGAGCATTTTGCATACAGAAGTATAAAACATGGGACAAAGACATTTCTATGAGAACTGGTTTCCAAAACGAATTCAAATCAAAAACCAAATTTTCTTTAAAATCGGCTACATTTTAGGCCTGTTGTTACTTGACCATCATTTATCAGAATCGGCTACATTTTAGACCTACAACCACTCGACCGTCATATATTAGAAATGGCTACATTTTAGGCATGCAGCTACTCGGTCATTACATCTCAGAAATGGCTACATTTTAGGTCTTCATTTACTCGACCATCATATACCAAAACCAATTTTTCTTGATCTTTAAATAATTTCAAATGACCGAAATCCTTAAAGAGCAAACTTACTTTTACAAACGGCAAACAAATATGCAAACGGGTGAGATCTTTAACTATGCAAATTGATATTTGTTGACAATAAGTAAACATGCACGATAATTTTTTCGTGCACCATAACTTAAACTTTACCAAATCTTGCTGCAATACCGAACTTAATGAACAGAAGAAATTCTAACAATTTTTAAGCATGAACCAGGAAACAAAATCCCATATGTAAAACATGACACATGCGTTGAATATGAAATTTCGTCATAAAACATGAGAAGTAATTATCATGATATGTATTTCGTAGAAACACAGCAAAGAAGGGTGTTAAAATAATAATATCCAAAGGATTTTAAACAAGAATTAGCAATAGCCAAGGTTAAAACATAAGGTACATTTGGCTAATCTTGATCTACAAATTCTTTTACTCAAATCTGGCCTGAAATTTTTTCTCTACTTTTTCTCCTTCGTGCTTTTCTTAGGTTTTATAACTCCATTTTCTCACCTCTAAATTCAATATTTATAGACAATGAGGCAGGTGAGAGTAGGTGGGGGTAGGTCACCTACTTGGCACTTCTTTTCTCACTCAATTTTTCTTTCTAGAAGGTCAACGGAGTAGGTGGGAAAAAGATATGGGCCTGAATTGATTCTATTGATCGTCTTACTAACTATCGTTCTCACTCTCTGAGTCCTCGGTCTCTTTATGAGTCCTCGATCTTTTTTTTTTAATTTTTTAAACGACATCGGTCTCTTTCTAAGTCTTTGGTTGTTACTATTTGTTTATAGACCACGATTTCATGATCATTTTAGTTATCTCCCTAATGTCAGTCAACTACTATAATTTTGATCAACTATTTTAATTCCGGTCAACTACTATAATTTCGATCAACTATTCTAATCCCGATCAACTACTATAACTTCAGTCAACTATCTGGCCGGTCAACAATTCAATCTGTTTGATCAACAATTCTTAACCGGCCATCAAACTACCTAGGTTGATTTTCCATTAAGGCTAAGAGACTAAATTCTAGGAATCCGATCCTTACATTATCGGTGAACAAAGATGTCATGGTTGGGCTTCTACCCCTGGAAGTTAACCCACTTCTAGAGGAATTCAAAGAGGTGATGCCAATGAAGTTGCCAAAGTGCTTCCACCCCGGAGAGTGGTGGATCACTAAATCGAACTTACGCTAGGGATGAGGCTACCTGTGCTAGGAGCATACCAAATGGCACCTCCAGAGCTTGAAAAGTTACGAAAACAATTGGATGGGCTAATTAGCTTAGGGTTCATTTGCCCCTTGAAAGCACATTATGGGATCCCTGTTCTGTTCCAGAAGAAGCAAGATAGGAGTTTATATCTTTGCATTGACTACAAGGTTTTGAATAATGTGACAATTAGAACCACTATCCAATTCTTTTGATTGCTAACTCATTTGATTAGTTGAGTAATGCAAAGTAACCCGACTTGAGGTTGGGTTATTATCAAACCAGAATTTTAGAAGGGGACAAGCCAAAAACTACATGCGTAACCAGATATGGAATTTTTGAATGGCTCATAATGTCCCTTGAATTAACCAATACCTCAGCCATCTTTTGTACATTAATAAACTAGGTGTTTCATAAATACTTGAATAAATTTGTGGTAATCTATTTGGATGACATTGTGATATACAGTTCAAGCCTAGAGGATCACATAAAGCATCTAAGTTTAGTGTTCTAAAAGTTGAAGGAAAATCATCTTTTTGTGAAGCATGAGAAGTGATCATTCGCTCAAGAAGATACCAGCCTCCTGAGACATATTATGGGACAAGGTTAGATTAGGATGGATCCAGAAAAATATGCAAATTATCTCAGGTTGGCAAGTCCCATCAAATTATTAGTCTTACAAATTATTATCGATGACTCATAAAAGGGTATTCGAGGAAAGTAGCACCTTTAATGGATTTATTTAAGATGGATAGAAAGTGGAAGTGGTCGAAGGCATGACAACAAGCTATTGAGGAGCTTAAGGGCGCAATAGTGAAGGAGCTTATGCTAACCCTTCCAGATGTGACCAAACACTTTGAGGTGCAAACAGATGCATCAGACTTTACGCTTGGAGGGGTCTTATTACAGGAAGGCTATTCGGTAGCCTAGGAAAGAAGAAAAATTAAATGAGCCCAAACGATGTTATGCAGCCCAAAAGAAGGAGTTGCTAGTGATTGTTCACTATCTGAGAACATGTAAAAATTATTTTCTCGACTCCAAGTTTGTGGTGAAGATTGACAACACTGCAGCCAGCCATATCCTTACCCAACCAAAATCGACATCCAAGTAGGCTCGATGGTAGGAGTTCTTAGTAGAATTCGACTTGGTACTGGAGTATAAATCAAGATGCTATAATCAGGTTGCAGATACCCTTAATAAAAGATCGGACCTCACTACGTTATCTCGAGTAGCCCACCTATTAACAAGTGAAATTGACACGACCATTAGGGAATAGGAAAAGTCAAATCTTAAGAAAGATCCTACGATCGTGACACTACTTCAACGTGTCTAGGAGGGCAAAACTTAAAAATTCTAGATAGATGATGGATTGATTTTCATGAAAGGAGACCAAATTTTCATACCAAAAGTAGGCGGATTGAGAAGGGCGCTCCTCAAAGAATGTTATGATACTCTATGGGCAGGCCACCCGATGTAGCAGCATACCTTGAGTTTATTATAGAAGGGCTATTGTTGGCCTAAAATGAAGGAGTACGTAATGAATTACATGAAAACATGTCTCACCTATCAACAAGATAATGTCAAACGTCAGAAGACGACGAGGTTATTGGAACCCATCACTGTATCGAATAGACCCTAGGAAAGTGTTTATCTGGACTTCATCACAGGGCCGGTTAATGTCAGTGAGTACTCGTGCATCTTGGTGATAATAGACCGCTTCTCAAAGTATACTACTTTTGTTCTGACAATGAGAAATTGTTCAGGGGATGAGACAGCGTTTTTATTTTTTAAACAAATTGTCAAATATCGGAAAGTGTCCCAAAATATTGTGAGTGATCAAGATGGACGCTTCATCAAAGCCTTCTGGACATAACTCTTTAGACTGCTTTGATCAGAATCGAATATTTCATTGAGCTATCATTCTTAAATCGATAGTCAAATGGAGAGATTCAATGGTCTACTCGAAGAATACTTGTGGCATTTTGTGAAAGCCAGTTAGAAGGATTGGGTGAAGTTCCTCAATGTTACGGAATTTTGCTTTAACACTTAAGAGTACTCTTTATCAAATAAGAGTCCTTTTGAGATTGTAACATGTCAACAGCCACTTCTTCCATACCACGTGGCTGAGCCATACAAAGTGTGCTCGTGCTTACAACTTTGCTTGAGAATAGAAATAGAACACGGAGATTGTCAAAACCTACTTGGACAAAGCATCTCATTGAATGAAGAAGTGGGTAGATCAGAATAGGTGGCCTGTATAATTCAAAATAGAATACCTTGTGCCAGTGAAGCTTCTTTAAGAGAAAATGCAATTTTTCCAAGGAAGAGACAAGCGCCTCTAGTGAAAATATGAAGAACCTGTACAGATCATTACTTATGTAGAGAAGGCATCATACAAGATAGATCTTTAAGAATGGATGAAGATCTACCCTTTCTTCCATATGAGCAGTTTGAAGCCATTTATCATGATATGAAAGACACTTCACACAATCAATCGTAGTGCTCCAACATTTGGATGAAGCCACCAGCAGCACCAAAAATTGAAGAGATTATTATTGAACAGGAGGTGACAACATTGATAAGGAAGAAGAGGAAAAAAGTGCTCGCGAAGTGAAAGAGGAGACCAATAGAAGAGATAAGTTGGGAACCTGTTGAAGATACGAGACCGAAGAAGAAGCCAGAGACATATTAAAGATCAAGTCAACGAGGATGTCAACAGTTTCGTAGAGGAAGAATGTTAGAATACGACCCGAGCCATATAATTTTTACATAATTTTTTCTGTATCATTGTATTTTTATAAGAATTTAGATAAATTTAATTTGAATTTTAGTATTGTAAAAAAAATTAAGAACCCCAACGTGAAAGTTGGGGCATTCAATGTGTACTATTGCTAAATGCCAAAAGGCCCAAATACCTCTATATAGAGGAATGAATTCTTGAAATTTTCTTTAATATCTGATTATTATATTATTACTATTAATTGTTTGCTTATATTCACGCACTTTCACTAGTGACTTGTGTACTACAAACTCGACATTGACATAAGTTCTCGCGTTGCGTCTCAGGACCAACCCTGAGTGCTTGAGAGCGCTTATAGGTTAACTTGGCTATCATGAGTTCCAAATGGAATTGGACACGCTGCGCGATTTGCTGCTATAAAAATTTGGACCATGACAATGGCCTCGGCTCTACCTCTCTCTCTCAAACATGATGCAATTAAAGCCAATATCTATGTAATTATAATATGAACATGTCCCTTGATTACCCCCCCCCCACCTAATGCATCTCCCGGAAACCCCTCTAATTAGGCTTATGAGCAGCTGAGAGATATGGAAGAAGGCGGTTGTGTGTGTTTGATAAAACGGGCATGAATGTAATATGAATTCATAGGTTATATATAATAAATTGATATTAATATTCAATAAACTAATTTAATTAGTTTTTATTTATAATTAATTACACATATAAACACATAAATGCATATTAATATCATGGTGAGTCTTAATTATTATTCTAAGGTATTAAAAATAATTACTTGTGTCACGTTTCAAAATCTGACCCATCACTAAAAATTAACAATATTAACAATTAGCAACCCAACTAACGGTGGAGGTGAGCTTCATATTGACATCTTGACTGACCAAAATATATATGCATCAATAAATTCAACTATAGAACCCAAAATGTCATGTCATTAGTTGGTTAGAATACTGACCATGCCATAATGTTGGACTATACATAACGAGTCATATCTATACAAAAATTAAAGTAATCAACTCAACTGAAAATTAAAAAAATCACCGTTGTCTAGTAGTCGAAGGTGCCAACATCTCACGACACCACAAACCGCATACAAAGTAAACTACCACCATTTCATTATCTTAAAAATTCATTGTCGGACATAACGTAAACATAACAAAATGCTATTCTGAAATTAAAATACATCAAATATTTCATAATTCAAATCCTAATCTCTTTCCAATTGCTCTTCCTTCATAATTCTCACCAGCAAGCGATTCGGACTACTAATCCGAAAGGGTTAGCAAAAAACAAAAGTAAGAATGAGTTGAAAACTCAGTAAGGTGTATAAATTTCATAATTAAACATACTATTTTCATTAAATCATACAGAAGGAAACAATAAATCGAATTCAGATGTAATGCCATAAATTTTCATGCCAATTATGCACAAATTTTAAAATTTTCTTTTTAATTCATTAATTCAAACATGCCATACAAATTTTATTCAAATATGATTTTCTTATGGATTAAGGGCAAGTAGGACCTTATCGACTAAGGAGCAGATAATCAAAACTTAGGCTATATTTATTTTTACACAACCAATAGTCTTACGTTACTATTTAAAACTCGTAGGTGGGTCATCATATATATAACCCTATAGATAGAGTCGAACGCTACTCTAACTCACGGATAATTAGTTCGAATATCAATTTACCATTATAATATATTAAGATATGCAATAATATACCACCCGCTGATTCTCTTATAATGGTCTGATATATAAAAAAATAAAAAGTCTGCTCAATTTCATATAGTTCTTGTATTTTTTTTATTTT